>JADRCC010177293.1:1216-19107 GCA_019843855.1 Hylomyscus alleni | reverse complement strand
CACTTTAAACAATTGCAGATTTCTGTAATGGTCTCCATTTTCCATAAATAGTAACTTCTTTAATGAAAGAAAAGAGCTTATCTGTGGTACAATGATAAGTTAAAAATAATGAAGCTTTAATAAAATGGTAATAGTAGGTGGTCTTTTAATAATCACGGTCTCAGTAGATTTGCAGTATTAGACATTAATTTCTTCCTATTGAATGGACCTTAAAGCCAAATAGCCACCTGTTGGTTATACCCAGGTATGTGTGCCACTATTAAACATTTAGGAGCTTGTTACAGTGTTAGTCATTGTTTTGGTTCATAGGCCTAAAATCTGGGAAGGACTCTTGATTGATTCATCCTTTTGCAGCTTATATAGCAACTTTGGGTATTATAAATGGAAGGGGGCTTTTTGATCAGATCCAGCTAGAATCTTCCCCCACCCTCTCTCGATTTCAGGTAAATATAAAAAAATATGGTTCTTTATGTCTTGTCCAAACTTTTTTTTTTTCGAGACAGGGTTTCTCTGTGTAGCCCTAGCTGTCCTGGAACTCACTCTGTCGACCAGGCTGGCCTTGAACTCAGAAATCTGCCTGCCTCTGCTTCCCAAGTTCTGGGATTAAAGGCATGTGCCACCGTCGCCTGGCTCCAAACATTCTTAATGTCATTTATCCTTTTCCTTTTGTATTTTTCTCCTCATCTCTTCCCCAGTTAATGTTCCACTGCTTTTCCCATGTCCACATTCATATAATCTGTAACCTGCCTTTTCAATTTCTAAAGCTTCCTATGACCATGGTATGTTTTATTCCAGGTTTTATACTCTCATATTAGAAAGAAAATGCTATGTTTGTATTTCTGGATCTGGGTTACCTTATTTAGCATGATCTTATCTATTTTTATCCATTTACCTGAAAATTTCATCACTTCAGTTTTCATTATAGATGAGTATTATTCCATAGTGTATATGTTACAAATGACTTAATGTATCTGTAAGTTAAAGGACATTAGGTAGTTTCCTCTTCCTAGTCATGGTGACTAGAGTAGCAATGAATATGGTTGAACTGTTATCTGTGAAATAGGATGTTGACTACTTTGTGCATATGAAAAAGGAGTAGAAAATAAAATTCAGAGACATAATTTGAAATAGTGGCTTTCAGGAATTGTGGAGAACAGATAAAGAGTTACTCTCTCTATATGCATTCTCACTTTTATACATTGAAAAATTCTGGATGTTGTGATAATGGCAGTCATTACAGAAGAATGTTTATTTAATATTACTGAATTAAACATTTAAGTGATTCTGCTATTCAATTCTATAACTTCTCTCCAAAAGAAAGGAAATGAATTGTTGGTGTTCTGTTAACCAGAGCAGGAAAGTTTCCACTAGTGGTTGATTGATGTGTTCATTTCTTCTTTTGCCAATATTACACAGTGTATTTGAAGCTGTCTCAGAGTGAAGCTCTGTGGGAAGCTCATGGAGGTTATTGGTAATGCAGTTTTCTTTGTGCCAGAAAAAAAATTAAGATTTTATTGAATACAGAAGCTGTCACTGGTACACAGCATGTTGTCAGCACTTGCCATTGTAGAGGGTGTTTGGGTGATTCTATGAAAGGTATCCAGACAACCCTTCAGAGCTGTCAGGCTTGAAGACCTTTTCCAAACAGGTGTTTCATATCTCAGTAAAGCTCAAAGAAAGGTCATGTAAATATTAGAGAAAAGATTCTGCAAAAGTTTCCAAAGCACAGTTTTTCTAGCCAGTAACATTGGGTAAGTTGCCCTTCTACCAGGGAACGTTATGACAAGTTTAGAAGACTATGGACACACAACCCTTTATAACTTCATTTAATTTTTTTCTGGGCAGGATGACAACCTGTATTCCTCACAGTGTTCATTTATTTTTGAAACTTCAAAAGTCAAAAAGCCAGGTTTACCTAAAATTGCTTCCCTTTGAATTATCAGTTAAGTAAATAACACTTTCATATCTAATTAGCTCAAAGCTTTGAACAAAGTAGTGGCCATCTATTCAGTGTACCAAGATATAGGTAGATACTGTCTCCACTTAAGTAGTAAGTTCTGCCTTCAGCAGACTCATATCCCATTAGTTATTAGTCATGATAACAGTGTGCTAATATATAGCACATATGGACTTTATTGTTACTAACAGACAAAAGAGATAGTACCAAAAGAGTGCCAACACATATTAAAAATAATTCTTGAAAAGCAAAGGAAAGTTCAGCTTAAACAAATAATTTAATAATAAAAAGGTCACACTAAGATACAAATTTCATGTTTTATAAAGTTTGCAATGCATAGCACTTCTCTAGTAAGTTACATCTACAAGTGTGTGAAAAATATCTCTCCTTTGTCTTTAACTTCACCTCTAAATCATGCTTCAGAATTGTGTTCTGTTAAATCTATGTAATACAAGTTCTAGTCATCTATAAACATGCTGTGCTGAAGTCTTACAGCTTGGTTTTTATTAACAACAATTTTATATGCTTGCTTATTTTAACTTTGTAATGTGAATAATTTTGTGTGTGTGTGAAAGAGAGACAGAGAGAGAGACACACACACACACAGAGAATTACATTTAGCACCTATCCCAAATTTGCTCCTATTTTTATATGCCAACCTCTTTAAGTGTTTTAAATTTAGAACACTGAATTGGCCCTTGGCTCTCCACTTAGAAGATCTTAGACAAGCACATTATTTTCATCATTAATTTGCTGAAATATACTTTAAATAGTATACTTTAAAAGACTTTCAGATATTACTGGAGAGATGGTTCAGCATTCAAGAGCATTGGCTACCCTCTTCCAAAGGACCCTGGTTCAAGTTTCAGTACCCATGCTGTGACTTACAACTTTGTCCAACTCTAGTTCCAGGAGATTTAATATCCTCTTCTCTCCTCCAAAGGCACCAGGCAGTGTGGTGTACAATGTGGAGAGCTTTCGGGGCTGCATTTAGAAATTTGGCAAGAATTTGTCATTGGGCTAGGACACTGAAGTAGGCTTACATTTGGGCAAATACAAAACTCAGGGTCAACTCAGCCTAGGAATGTGTGGCATTCATTTTATATTGGTCATCCTGATAGTCCCCCAGAAGTCGTTACCACAGGGCTTTGTTTACTGATTTGTTTGATTTCTTTGTTTTGCTTTTTGTTTGTTTGTTTTGTTTTGTTTTTCTCCATGTCTCCCCACTCACAATTCAGACCAGGCACAGTGGCCTAAGCTGAGGGGTATATAGGGTAGGTTTATTCTGCCTCTTCTTTCTACACAGTCAGTGTAGGAACACAGCCTGTGGTAAGCACAAGGAAGTCATAATAGTGAGAAAATATGATTTCCATTTTCCAACTGTAGGGTATAGGTAGAAATAATATGAGCATGTGACGATCTGACAACCCTGCTTTCAAATTCTGACTACAAATTTTGTTAACTTTACTTTAGGGAAATAACAGTGTCATTTAGCCACATTATATTATGAATGACAAACATAAAATTTCAAAAGCATAGTTTTGGAAATAAAGTTATATTGAATATATGCAATTTATTTTATAGAATTAGTGTGACATAGTACATAATCAGTAATACTAGCTGTTTTAGTCAATCATGATATATCTCAAATTATCAATTTTTTTTTTTTTTTTTTGGTTTTTCGAGACAGGGTTTCTCTGTATAGCCCTGGTTAACCTGGAACTTGCTCTGTAGACCAGGCTGGCCTCGAACTCAGAAATCCGTCTGTCTCTGCCTCCCAAGTGCTGGGATTAAAGGCGTGTGCCACCACCGCCCGGCGATTTATCAATATTTTAAATTATTATCTTCTTGTTAGATCATCTGGGGTCTGATGCCTTTGAAGCTAGACAGTGAGGTATCTACATATCTGCACTTACATTCTACAGATTTCCTCAGTTTAAGAATAGTTCTCTAATTTAAATGTTCCATATTAATGTTTTGTTCATAGTACTTTTATTGATTATTTGGGGATTTTACATCATGAACTCTGAGTACACTTCCCAGTCCTCCTAGGTGTAACACTCCACCATTGTAACATCACCTCTGCCAAAGAAAAAGTAGAATAAAAGAAACAAGTCCAGTTTGTATTTGAACTATTTACTAAATTTCCCTTGTAATAACTCAAATTTATTCAAATCAATTTAATTTAAAAGAACAGTGACTTTGATACATCTGAATTTGTGCCTGGAATTTGATGAAAATGCACAGCACCAAATCTTTCTCAATTATTTCAAAACATAACTATTTACTTCTCACCACTTGACATGTATTTTACTCTGTGCTGGTGTGAGCAAGATCATGGCAGTTGAATAAAGCAATTGGTTAGAAAACAGTATTGTAAACACTATATTCACACATTTATTTCATAGGTATTAATTGCCTAAGTTTTAGGTGTCTGGCATTTATTATACTAATTAAAATTTCTTCAGTATTTCCCACAGTTTATATTTTTTATGCAACAAATTTTGGAGATATTAAACATGTAAAGTTTAATATAATTAAGTATTTTTTTCTGTATAAATCAGGGCTATAGAAGATGCCAGCTTCCAACCAGAATTCTGCTGTTGAAAATCTCATGCTTCTGTGTGATGGAGTGAAAGTCCGGGTTCTTCCTCATTGCTGATGATGTTAAAATGTGGTTGCAGCATCTCTTGCACTTGTCATTTGATCACTGGATAAACAGAGTGAAGATCATTCGGTTAAAATCCGTAAGCAATGATACAAAAACACCTTCCATCTTCATTTTGGGTGTGAAAATTTTTTTTCCCATGAGTTAGAGAAAGTGAACATTGTTTCCACACAATTGAATTTTAGTAATTAATATAAAATACACTAGAAATAGATCAAAATAAATCTCACTACATCTCAATGTTTCAAAGAGCATATTTACTAGAAAGACACTAGTAGATATTTGTTTAAAATATTTAAATTATACATCTTAAGCTAAAATTCAATAATCACCTTCTGCTTAAGTTAAGCATCAAAAATTGCGAGCATGTTAACTTAGATAGCTGTCTCCAGAAAAGTGAGGTTCTCAGTAAAGAACATATCCATGTCTATAGTGCTGATTATATAGAAATTTTACCTAGATTCAGTTTTTAGCCATCAAAACATATAAAAAATGCAGTTTATAAACTTTAATTATACAGACTTTTTAAAATGGGTATAGGCCCCCACACAATTCACATACTTAAAGCATAATATGATTTAAAGGTAGTTTGAAGTCAAAAATAGATTCATTTTTAAAAGTAGAGTCATTTTAAGTTGTACTGTCATTTTTTTATCTCATACAAACTATGTGGATGTTATCTATTCTTCCACAATAATTATACACATGACTTATATAATAAATAATTATAACATAGATATGAATTATAGCACAGATACATCAATCATGCCCTAAGGAATTATCAGAGATTGGCCAATTAAGTGAAATAAAGTGAGTGAATATACATTTGTAACTAGGCTCTACCTATGACATTTAAATAAATTAGGAGAAATATAAGGTGAAGGAGTTATATCAAAGCAAGTTTTTAAAGGAAGTTTTTCAGGATATATTAATAAGAAAGTTGATTTGTAAATATAAATATACTGGCTTTGACTAACTGTTTAAATATTATTAAGTCATTAATATTATATACTGCTTAAAAAATTAGTAAGATAACTAGAAAGCTGCAATAGTGACACTTTCATTCTGGAGGTAACTGATAGCCATCTTAAGGGCTTCTAAATATGATGGAATTTGTGCCCAGTACTTTAAACCTAGCCTAACATCAATGAGTGGTAAGGCCATGGACCTAGAAGAGAACTTCTGCCACTTCACTAGCCCAGTATAATTATTAGCTGCATTCTGAATACTTAACCTTTTATGCTGGATAGTTTCATGTCAACATAACAAAAGCTAAAGTCATCTGAGAAGAGAGAACCTCAGTTAAGAAAATGCCTCCAGTCGGGCGGTGGTGGCACACACCTTTAAACCCAGCACTTGGGATACAGAGGTAGGTGGATTTCTGAGTTAGAGGCCAGCCTGGTCTACAGTGTGTTTCCAGGACAGCCAGGGCTATACAGAGAAACCCTGTCTCGAAAAACAAAACAAAAATAACAACAACAACAACAACAACAAAAACTCCGTAAAATTAGGTTGTAGGTAGGACACTTTAGACCATTTCCTTAATTAGTGATTTATGTGGGAGGGACCAGACATTGTGAGTGTTGCCATCCTTGGACTGGTGGCTATGGACTCTGTAAGAAACAAGGCTGAGTGAGGAGCAATCCAATTAGTACCATCCCTCTCATGGCCTCTGCAGTAGCTCCTTATCCCAGGTTCCTGCCCAATGACTTCCTTTTATGATGAACAGTGCTGTGGAAGCATGAAAGCCAAATAAATTCTTTCCTCCCCTACTTACTTTAGTTATGGTGCTGCATCACACCAACAATAGCCCTAACTAAGACACTTTTTTTATGCATAAATGTACCTGTCACTCTTGATCTAAGATGCTTCCTTTGCAGAAGTCAGAGGACATTATTGTTGTGATTATAAAGGACTATTAAGATATGTTCTATGGGGGTGTGGTTAGGGATGGAGGAAGGGGATGTCTTGGAGGGCCCATGCCAAGGTATCCCTTCCCTCTGAGGGACCAACCACATGAGAGTACAGTATAGTGTAAAATTTATTCAGAGTATGGGGAGGGGAGTTAAGAGAGTAGTAGAGGTAGAGAAAGGCAGACAGAAGGAGAGAGTAGAGAAATAGAGGTAGAGGCTGGCCATGAACACGTAGATAGAGGGGGGAAGAGAATGGGGATAGAGGGAGGAAAGGGAGCAAGAGGCAAGAGAGAGGCCAGAGAGTAAGAGGGTAAGAGAGAGAGGAGGGGGCAAGCAGCCCCTCTTATTGTGGGCCAGGCCTACCTGGCTGTTGCCAGGTAACTGTGGGGGTGGAGTCCAGACAGACTACCGAGAATTATAAAAGCCACACCTGGAAAAAATGCAGAGAACAAATATCTGTGTGTTGCCCAACCCAAATTGATTTATCTATAGTTCAATCATTATACCTGAAACTCATCAACACCATGGAAGATGGGGCAGAAATATAAGAATCAGGGGACCAAGATATATGCTGAAAGATACTGTCATCTCCATGTGACAGAGAAACTGTAGTCATAAAATCTCAACAATATGATTATCTAACCAAAAGCTAAATCATAACAGCAATTGACATGCCAATAAAATGGAGAAATCCTCACAAAATTTCACCCATAAAAGAAGAGCTACAGGTAATTAATTATTTCTGAGACAGAAACAATCATTCCTCTCCAGAAACAAACCTATGATAAGTTATCCAATCTCTACAGGTGAGCCTTAACATATTTGGGCAACAATGAATGATTTCATTCATTTTAAATTGTTATAATTAAAGAATAAGAGGCCATGAATTTGAGGAGTCAAAGAAAATTAAGATGAGAAAGAATATTATGCCTACATATGAAATGCTAAAAGAAGAAAATTGCCGGGCGGTGGTGGCACACGCGTTTGATCCCAGCACTTAGGAGGCAGAGGCAGGCAGATTTCTGAGTTTGAGGCCAGCCTAGTCTACAGAGTGAGTTCCAGGACAGCCAGGGCTACACAGAGAAACCCTGTCTCGAAAAACCAAAAAAAAAAAAGAAAAAAATTTTAATTAAAATATTGTTTGAAAATAGTATCACTACCTTGGCCTTTATAACATTGATACAGAGGTTTTAAGAATAAATTAATATTAATGGTATTGTTTACATACATTTTCAGTGCTAACCATTTTGTATAGGAGAACATACTGGTGTGCAGGGTAGGGTAAAGGCCTCATTATGATGTGTGTGTGTGTGTGTGTGTGTGTGTGTGTGTGTGTGTGTGTTTATGTTTGTATATATGTGTCATTATATACACATACATATAATGACAAAGTTGCTATGAATTTAAAGTAGAGGAAGGAAAGATGATGTAAGGGAGGGTTTGGAGGTATGAAAGAGGAGAAAATGAAGCAATTATATATATATATATAATTGTAATGTATATGTATATATATGTATATGTAATATATACTATAATCTGAGAAAGTAAAAGAAATATTTTTTAAAATCATAAATTAAAACTCAAAGGTTAAAGAACATTATTTTTCAAAAGATATGAACCCCAGCTGGCTATTGTTGCTTTGTATAGCATTGAAAATACTTGATTAATGACTGTTTATATTCCATGAAATTTCAAATGTGACAATGATTTTTCTATACAATGCCCTTTCTTACTTGAATGTAGCCACCTCTGTTGGGTTTCTTTAATCAGACAGTATCAAACTAATGTCTGTGTTTCATATGATTTCAGGTATATAACTTGTACATAAATGACCTTGAACTCAAAATAAAATGGAAACATCTAAACTATAATAACAGTGATTGTAGCCTTTTCCTATAGCTCAATTTTCCTCAGGACCTTCAAGAACTTCTAGTTCTTTGTCATGCTTTGATTTGATTATCATATACATCCAAGTCTCTGGAATATCCTATATTCATATTATCACATCATCATCCAGAATATTGCCTCAGAATGAATGTGTTACTTGAAGGATAATGCTGTCCACACATGTTATATACATAAATAATTCTGAGGTTTAACATTAGGTTGAGATATTTAGAAAAAGATATTTGTCAATGTTATAAAATGATTTGTTATATTATCTAATTTCTATCTTGATCCCCAAAAAACTATTCTTTCTTCAAAAGTACAGAAGAAAGTTTTCTAGCAAATTTCTATATAACAGTGTTGTCCTTCTCTCTAGTTGGGCCTGAGAGAATGAGTTATAAGCAGTGGTATTTGTACAGAGGTGATTAGAACAATATCTTCTTCACTGTTTTCTATAGTATAATGCTTGTACTCACATGCTAGTGTGTATATATGCATACATGCATGCATACATATATAACATATATACATATAGTATTAGTTATTTTTATCCTTTTGTGACTGAATATTTCTGAAAATAATACACAGCATGGAGGGCCTAGTTTTGCTCATGATTTGGGTAAACACCATCCATTATGGTAGGAAAATAGCATCTCATGTTTGTACGAATGTATGAATGGGATTTCTTCCTCAACTCTTGAAGGAGGAGAAACAGAGATAAGAAAAGCAGGGTCAGACTATAAACTGTAAAGTCTATTCTGCCCCTACCTCCAGATATACCACCTAAAGATTCCTCAGCCTTCTGAAATAGCATCAACAGTAGGGAACTTACTGACACAGGTTTGCTATAGAAAGCATTTCTTTTTCAGACTACAACAGGTAGCAACCATCCTCCAGTTTTATTGCTGGTGGTACATGTGTCTTTTCTCTTAGGGTGACTGATACCACCCTAAGCTTTAAGCTTTCATTTAAAAATGCCGCATATTTCTGGCATCCCCAGGACTATAGGCTTTCCACTGCCCCTGAGGCTTCACCTTCACAGCCTTATCCACATATTTCTCAAGAGCTTCATGTAGAGTGTGTAACCCTGTTATAGAATGTGTGGCCTCAATGACTTTCTGTAGCATTGTTACATCATTAATACATCACTCTTTTCCTTTTGCATGCCTACAAACCAACACCATCTAGACCAGTGATTCTCAACCTTCCTAATCCTGCAACCTTTTAATATAGTTCCTCATATTGTAGTCACTGCCAACCATAGAATTATTTTTATTATTACTTTGTTGTTATAATTTTTGCTTCTTCTATGAATCTTAACGTAAATAAACTAATATGCAAGATATTTGACCCCAGTGAGAGTTCTGTTACTCCCAGGTTGAGAATCACTGATGTTGATCATGCCAAACTCTTCTGCTAGCCTGAGATAAACCTTGGCTGGCCTAGGTCCATGGCTGTGGAAGCTACTGTTTGCCACTTGAGGATGAACCTGGAAAGATAATTTCCCAGGCAACCCTGCTAAAGCAGGATATCACATGTCACAGCTTTTTGTCAATGCTGTATTTTTTTTCACACTGTAAATGACAGAACAGTAAGCACCTGGCTTTGGTCTGAATGTTATATTTTCTTAAATATTCCTCTGACAAACAAATTAGTTCAATATCTTTTAATTCAGTCTCACAAAAATTTTCAGAGTATATGTAGAAAACTAGAAGACTTTGACAGAAAAAGTACAAATATTTTCTTGCCCAAGTACTGATACAATACTTGTTTCACTCAGAAACCGAGTGAGTCCATCTCTGTTGTCTGACTTTCTGTAGGCATCTGATCTCATGAGCTTAACAGAATATCCCATTAATCTATGTTTTAAATAATTTAAGGAATTTTCCAATTTACATTTCCCACATTTTGAATATTTTGCCTACAAACCACTCACACAGGCTTACATTCCAGGGTTATCTCAGCAAGTGCTATGTTTATTGGCACAAATCTTCTGTTATTAGTTTTTTTTTTTTCCATCACCACAGGCATAAACTCAACAAAGCAACCAACAGAAGGAAGGAATACTTTGACTTATAGTTTCATGTAAGGAATGCTGGAATTGTGATGATAGTATAGAAGAACTCCTCACTGCCTCATATCTTGCTAAATACAGAGATAGGACAGGATTTGGAGCCATGTAACATACTAAAAGTCTCAGCTTTGAGAAATTCAGTTCCCATATCCACAAACCACCTCTGACCAAAGATTCTACAAGGTCCTAAACAGTATGATTTGTATAGTGAACTAAATATTGAAATAATGAGACTGTGTTGGGTATTTTACATTCAAACAAAAGCATTTATGTTCTTATATAGACCACAAAGATTAAGTATAGTACCCTAGGGCATGTTGGTAAGAAACAGAGGTTTCTGACTGACTCTAAGAATCAATCAGGAAGTTTGAGCTCTTTAACGTTATTTGAATTTTACCTGAGTGTAACAAGTGTCTACTGACTTTAATGACTTTTTTGAAGATGTTGTATCAGCTTAGTCTTTATTCTAACATGTCAGAGAATAATGCTTGCTTTATTAAGCTAGCTCAACAAAGATAGACAATAATTATAAATTAGATCGAATTTCTTTGTATTTATTTGGTGTCACTGAAATATTATGACATATCTGCTAATAAGATATGATTGTCTTGCTGTGTTTCTGCCCAGAAATCTCATAAGGAAGTACTTATTTGTAGGTTCTTTTGTTTCTTGTTAATATTCATTTAAATTCTTGAGCTATCTAGAATAGCTGCTTGATAAAAAGAATAGGAATCGATGGAAAAGTTAGTTCTTTTGACCAGTTGGAAGGGCTAGAACAAAGCAGATAGGATTTCATCATTATCCTTTTAAAATTGACTGAAATGTTGCTTATCCAGCAAATTAAGGAGAGAACATATGTTTGCACCATTCTGCTGATTCTTCATTGTGTGAGGGTTAGTCTTTGCCTTATTATCAGAAAATAGGTACCCATCCTTCCCCATCCAAGACAAAATTACTATTTTATGGTCTTTTGCAGAAAATTGAGTATTTTCTCATTTTTCTTATTTGGAGAATTCATAATATTTAGTAATTGATATGGTGTCATTTGCATTAGAGAATATAACTCTGTTTACTACTATCTTCAAGTGGGATCAAAACAACAGAACAGTGGAATATGGCATGCAGGGTTCAGAAATATGTACAGATAGAATTCACATGGGGTTGGTTGTTATTTTGCGTAGACTGTACTTCTAAGTTCTTAGAACAAGATGAAGGAAACATTTTTCTTTCTGTTTTCTGTACTATCAAATAAGTATCCCCATGATTAGAGAACGATTATCAGTTTATTTGCAGTTTTCCATTAATTAAGTGAGAAACAGCAGGCATACTATGACCTACAATGTCACAGAGAAAATAAACAGCTGCTACTTTGGAATGTTGAAATGGAACATCACAATAGCCCTAAAATATTTCCATAAGCAAACGCTCTTAAAATACCAGAAAACAGAAGTACTCATCCAATGGAGCTATATTGAGAAGCTGAACAGTGAAAACAATAACTTAGAAATTGGAATGTAGTGAGTGCTTTAATTTATTTCAGGAATAGTTCATATTCCCAACTGTTTTTCTTGTTACTGAAGACTTGAAATTCATGAGAATGTCTTGGAACAAGTTTGAAGCCCAATTTGTTAGGCCACTTCTCAGTGATGAAGGGAAACATACATATTAGTTCTTCCCCATTGCTTGAGTAATTGAAGGTCTGAGCCCAGCAGGGTCAGTTAGCCTTGAATGAGGCTATTATGATGCATGACTTATCTCAAAGTACTTATTTTCCCTGAAATGTCAAAATAACACAAGAGCAGGCAAGTTTTCCATCTTTAAGGTGAAACCTGCCTATCATCACACCTTTTCCTTCAAGAGAAAAATGCATGTGCAAGTCCTGATGCTTTATTTACTAGTTTGCAGCAGATTAATAAAGGGAAGAAGAGGAAACTCTCCAATTTTAAATCTTCATGCCTCAGTTTGCAAGGATGCGTACTGCTTAGCACTGAATAATTACTGATAAATATTTATAAAAATAAAGTATCACATTTAAAATACTTATGTATATAAGAGTCTTTATGGTGTTTGCTAGTGAGTCTTTGGGTATATTTCCAGCTGTCACATTTGTTCTTACGATATTAAATTTACAACAAGGAAAATTAAAGAGTAGTGTTATATTCAGAGATGAGGAACCCCTTTTATTCTTGAAATACTTCCTACTAATAAATAGTATTAATTTTGGAAATGGGAAATGTTTTTTAAGATCAATTTAGGGTATTTTTAAACCAGCAAACACTGTAACATATAATATTCTATGATTTTAATAAACACAATACACTTTAACTAAAACTATCTCATTGTCATATTAACTACATAGCATATTAATTGGTTTTGGTTGAAAGAATGCTCAAAAGCATTACTCTTAGAAATTATCAAGTGTATCAGATATTATTAATGTATATTAGATCTATTGAAACTATCATTTCCCTTTACCTTAAATTTTAGGACTTTTGTACTGGGAGTTAGTTTATCCAGGAATGGAAAACCCTAATCAACAAAAATCATTGTTTTATTCTTTATAAAAATAGTCTTCCTTAATCTATTTTTTCTGTGACGATTAATGATATTTGGTATTTTTAAAATATCTTCTTCTTTTGAGGATGCCTATTTCAATTTCTTTGCCTATTTTAATCCAATTATTTGCTTTCTTGCTCTTGGATCATCTGTGTTTCTTACATATTTTGAGTATTGTCTAAACCAATTTCATTGAGATTTCTAAATAAACTTCTGTAGCATTATGTTAGATCTTTTATTTTAAAATAGTTCACATGTTTTGAGTTTATATTTATGGAAAAGGTATGAAATAGAAATACAAAATTTTTTTCTTGTACTCGTGGTTATCTAGTTTTTCTGGAATAATTTATGAAGTAATTATCTTGTGATATGTTTGTCAAAAATTTATTGTTTATGAAGACATGGGTAAAGATCTCAACTTACTATTTCTGTTCCATGGATCTATGTACCTCTTTATATAGGCTTTGAGTTTTCTGTATCTACTGAAATGACCTTGTGAAGATTGCCCTTTATCAACTTTGTATAATGTAGGGTATCATAAATCTTTATTTCTTTGTACAGAATTATCTTTGCATCCTAGGTATAACTCCCATCACGTTCAGTGATAAACTTAACATGCTGTCGAAAGTAATTGCTACTATTTTACAGAAGCTTTTTGCTTCTATGTATCTCATTAATAATGACCTATATTTTACTATCACAGTAACACCAGATTCATAAAATACCTTATGGGGGATTCTCTATCCTTTCTTTGCTTTAGATTAATTCAGAAGAACAAGTTTGTTAGAATTCCATTGCTCTGAAAATAATGATATTTGGACATCCCTGATAAAATTCATGCTAAATATTATGTATTATTATTTCAAAGTATTTTGTGATATTCCAACTATTTTTCTCTAATTGTTTTTCAGTTGAATTCACTTGTTAACTAGGAGCATATATAAGCTAATTACTATTCTTAAAATTGTTTAAAGTAGGTTTTATGAGCCAAAATATGATCTGTCTTGTTGAATGGTTCTAACAGGTTATAGGGAATATATAACCTAATATAGTTTCATTAACTAGTCTAGAGGTATAAATTATATAAGTTTAGTTGTTGGTGCTGTAGAAAATAGCTATGTTCTCATTAACTATCTGTCTCTTGAATTTGTCAAACTTTATAGGAGAGTGTTTAAGTTTCCAAATTTTATAGTAGATTAATCTATTACTTGCTATAATTGTATCCTTTTCTTCTTTATTTTGATGATGTATTTTTACTGTATACATATATTGGCTGGTTTTATGTCAACTTGACACAAGCTGGAGTTATCACAGAGAAAGGAGCTTCAGTTGAGGAAATGCTTCCATGAGATCCAACCATAAGGCATTTTCTCAATTAGATCAAGTGGGGAGAGCCCCTTGTGGGTGGTGCCATCCCTGGGCTAGAAGTCTTGGGTTCTATAAGAAAGCAAGCTGAGCAAGCCAGGGAAAGCAAGCCAGTAAGTAACATCCCTCCACGTCCCCTGCATCAGCTACTGCTTCCTGACCTGCTTGAGTTCCAGTCCTGACTTCCTTTGGTGATAAACAGCAATGTGGAAATAAGCTGAATAAACCCTTTCCTCCCCAACTTGATTCTTGGTCATGATGTTTTAGCAGGAATAGAAACCCTGACTAAGACAATACACATTGAGAATTTGTATGCATTTTTGGAAAATTGACTTTTTTATTGCTGTATACTTCATATTTTTCTCAAATATTAGCATAAGATCTTAGCTAAATGAACTTTAAGAAAATGTGGGACTTTATATAGTTGACATGGTCTCCATTGAAAATTTAGCTCCTAAATTTGTGTAGACAGAGGACTCAAAAGTCTATCAATTATAATTCAGGCTTTCCTTCACTGTCACCAATTTCCATGGTAGTTTCTATGTGTGGTTTCTGTTTCAAGTCATAAATCTGTGTGTTCTACTGCCTTTTTTATTGGTCATTTTATTTTTTTTGCATTTCAAATGTTATCCTCCCAGTTTCCCAATGCAAACTACTATCCCATCCCTCCTCCCCCTGCTTCTATTAGGAAGTTCCCCCACCCACCCACTCCCATCTTACCATACTAGCATTCCCCTATACAGAAGCCTCAAGCCTACTCAGGACCAAGGGCCTCCCTTCCCATTGGTGCCAGACAAAGCCATCCTCTGCTGCATATGCAGCTAGAGCTACTGGTACCTCCGTGTGTACTCTTTGGTTGGTTGTTTAGTCCCTGGGAGCTCTAGGGGTTGTCTGGTTGTTCTTCCTATGGGGTTGCAAACCCCATCAGCTCCTTCAGTCCTTTTCCTGACTTCTTCATTGTGTTCCCTGTGCTCAGTTTGATGGTTAGCTGCAAACATCTGCATCTGTATTGGTCAGGCACTGGTAGAGCCTCTCAGGGGACAACCATAACAGGCTCCTGTCTGCAAGTGCTTCTTGGCATCAGCAATAGTGTCTGGGTTTGGTGTCTGCAGAAGGGATGGATCCCTAGGTGGTGCAGTCTCTGGATGGGCTTTCCTTCAGTCTCTGCTCCACTCCTTGTCCCTGACTTTCCTTTAGACAGAAGCAAATTCTGGGTTAATATTTTTGAGATGAATGGGTGGCCCTATCCCTCAACTGGGGTTATGCTTATCTACTGGATATCATCTCTACAGGTTCTTGTTTGTTGGGTATTTCAGCTAATGTCATCCCTGTTGGGTCCTGGAATTCTCTTGATTTCATGACATCTGGGACTTTCTAGTGGCTGTTCCTAGTTCTCCATCTTCCACTGCTACACATCTCCGTTCAATTTTAATACACATGACAGCCTTTTCCCCTGTGACTTCACTTCTTTGAAAGTGAAGAACTGCTGGCTGATTTTTCTGTTTGCTCTGCTATTTACTTGTTAAAGCAGCATGATATCCAATCATTCTATAATCTAAATCAATTTAAACTTTCTGTTGTTTTATTTTCATTGTAATATTTGATAGGTTATCTTAAGATTTAGGGGTGTTGTTGATCTTTCCTTCTTTGTTATCTTTCTTTTCTTTTCAGACTGTCTAATCATTTGGTTTGTGTGCAGAAATATTCTCTACTTTGTGATAGCTTGCTCTCATATTTCCTTCAATATTTCTTTAATGTATTTCAAATACCTTAGTAGTTCTTTTTTTATATAGGACAGTGTCTCATATTCACAGCTGGCCTCAAATTCATCAGACAGTTGGAAATGACCTTAAACTCCCAATCTTCCTAACTCTACTTTTGGTAGACTGGGACTATAGGCATGCTGTACCATGCCCAGTTTTATGTATTGTTAACTATTGAATTCAGAGCTTTTCGCAAGCTGAGCAGATACTCTCTTAACTGATCACCCTCCTCAATCTATAACATTTGAGTTAAAGTCAAATATGTCCAGTGGCTGTTTCTCTGGGGATTTTTAAAATTCAATACATTTACTCTTGTATATGAGTATACAATGAATATACTCGTATATTTTCTTGCCATATGTAGTATTATTTAAATAAAACTATACAGTTTTTGTGTTTCCACCTTTAAAATCCCATTCTTTCCCTCTCATTCGAAGGTTAGTTGTTGCTTTTTGTGTGTGTGTGCGTGTGTGTGTGTGTTTTCGCATGCATGCTTTATTTGTTCAGTGCTTTCCCAAACTCTTTAAAGTATGTATTACTTTTCAGGTATGGTGACTTGATGTCTTCTTTCAGTTATCTTAATGGTCTTCTAAATATTAGATTTCCTTCAACTCTTGTGGCCAATAAATCTCCTAGTCTTTATATAAAAAAGTTGTATTTATTTATTTTTATATGTGTAAGCTTGTGTGTGTGTGTGTGTGTGTGTGTGTGTGCAGGTGCCCACCGAGAGCAGAAGAGGCTTTCAGATAATGGGGACTGAAGTAAGAGGCAGTAATGTGCCACCTGATGTGGATGCTGGCAACTAAACACTGTTTCTTTGTAGAGATCAGCAGGCACATTTAACCACTTCAGGTCTTTCAGTCTTTGATGAGTGGTTTTATGTTTGTGTGGGGACATAACTTGAAAATTCAGCCAAGAATTTTACCCTTGTGTTATAGTCCTTCTATCTCACTAACTTTATAAAGTTTGAAATAGAGCAAATGTTAGTGCTACTTCTGAGTATATATAAAGCATAGGAATATCCATTGTAGAGTTTCAGAGATTTTTCTTTTTTTTATATTTATTTATTTTTATTTATATGAGTACACTGTAGCTGTCTTCAGACACACCAGAAGAGGGCATCAGATCTCATACAGATGGTTGTGAGCCACCTTGTAGTTGCTGGGAATTGATCTCAGGACCTCTGGAAGAGCAGTCAGTCCTCTTACCCGCTGAGCCATCTCTCCAGCCCCCGATTTTTCTTTTTTTAAAAGAATAATTTATTTTATGTATAAAAGTACACTGTAGTAGTAGTAGTAGTTACTTCCCAAATTCAATCATCAAATCCAGACACTATTGTGGATATCAGCAAGTGCTGACTGACAGGAGCCTGATATAGCTGTCTCTGGAGAGGCTCTGACAGTATCTGACAAATATAGAAGTAGAGGCTCACAGCCATCCATTGGACTGAGTACAGGGTCCCCAGTGAAGGAGCTAGAGAAAGGACCCAAGGAGCTGAAGGGTTTGCAGTCCCTTAGGACGAACAACAATATGAACTAACTAGTACCCTCAGAGCTCCCAGGGACTAAACCACCAACCAAAGAGTACACATGGGGGGGACTCATGGCTCCAGCAGCATGTGTATAGCAGAGGATGGCCTAGTCAGTCATCAATGGGAGGAGAGGCCCTTGGCTCTGTGAAGGTTCTCTGCCCCAGTGTAGGGGAATGC
>JADRCC010177290.1:526-12150 GCA_019843855.1 Hylomyscus alleni | reverse complement strand
TGTGTGTGTGTGTGTGTGTGTGTGTGTGTGTGTGTGTGTGCATTGCATGTGGAGACCAGAAGAAAGAATTGGATCTCCTAAAAATGGAATTAACAAATGCTTGTTATCTGCCATGTGGACACCCAAGTCCTCTGGTGAGGCAGCCACTGCTCTTAATTCTTGATCCATCTCTCCTACCTTTTATTAACTATTTTATTGTTTTGCTTTTTTGAAGACTTTACTAATAGTACTTTTGTACTATTAGTAAATTTTGTACTATAAAGAGGACTTTATTAGATGTGAGTTAGCAAATGCCAATGTTGGTGTAGAAAATTATAGATTGGCATATTTGCTTACTAGGAAACTTTTTTGTTCAGTTTTCTTCTTTCTCTTTTTGTTACTTTAAAAATAAAATAATTAAACTTCTTCCCCTTCCCTTTCCTCTCTTATTTCCCCCAGTCCCAAACCTCCCATATAGCTGTCATTGTTTACAAATTTATGACCTTTTATTCATTAATTGTTATTACATGCATATGTGTATATATAGATGTATTCTAAATATAACCTACTCAGTATGTATAATGCTACTTGTATTACATTTTCAGGAATAACCATTTGGTGTTGTGTACCTTGAGGTAAACAACAGCTCTCAAATTGGACTTCCTCAGCAAGAGAGAGGAGACCCTACTGGATACTGGAAATCTAGATAACTATTAAATGCTAGTGAATGTTTTAGTAGAACATACAACCACTACTTTACTAAACCAGGAAAATTCCTAACAGCAATCTAAATATTTATCCTTTTACCCATCTAGGTGCAGCCTTCACCTCTCATCAAGACATCATCTCTATGCAACATAGACTACTACACCCCACTCCTAAACAAACTTAGAGTTGCGCATCCTAGTCCCTGTGCATACATACAAAAAACACTGCCACACCTAAGTCTCAGGGAAGACTGCCAGTGAGAGAGTAGGCAAAATCTTTGAAAAGGGCAGAAGATCAAGGAATTTACTATGAGAATGTGTCACTTTGGAATGTCAGAAGTTATACAGAGTCTCACCAGCATCAATGCCTAAACATGAACTGACAAGATCAACACCAGGACATGCCAAAGTGCACAGGAAAAGCCAAAGAAGTACAAGTCCTAGAACAAGATTTCTAGGCAACTCTGGAAGACTGAGAATAGGAAAAATAGTCTTCCTCAAGAAAGAACACTCTATCCAGGATATAAGGAAATATTTTGATGCTCCCTTTGAAATTCCTTCAGTTTCTTAGAGGAGCTTTCAAACATATCTAATTTTTTTTTAAAGCTCCTGTACCTGTGTTCTTCAAGTCTAGTAGTGCACCAAGCTTGATGAGATTATCACATAAAATAAGACAAAACTTTCAGAAAGTCTTTATCATATTTCTTGAGATGGAGCCTGAGAATATATTTAATAATTTTCTATGTATTTCATTTTCATTCTTTCCAAGGTTAATTTATAGACCAATATTTGTAATTTTCTGAAGAAAATATGATAGTATTGAGCTTATAACTCACCCATATCTAATATATATTGAAGTCAATAAATTCACATATTATATAGTAAACATTAAACATTCATCACATTACCCATGCATATGTATTGAACTATAAAGTAAAATATATTTTAACATAGTGTAGATCATTCAAACTTCCACCTAGAATAGAGGTACTCAACCAGTGGGTTCCAACACATTAAGGGGGTCAGTCGACTCTTTTACAGGGTCTCCTAAGACCACTGGAGAGCATAAATATTTACATTATGATTCAAAACTGTGGCAAAATTACAGTTATGAAGTCACTATGAAGATAAGTTTGTGATTGATGAACTACAAGGAAGGGCTGCAACTTTAGGAGGGTTGAGAAGCAGTGATCAAGACAGAAATATTTCTCACTAAAACCTATTCTTTTTGAGGGTATTATAAAATGAAGTAACTGCAATGTTTGTTCTACATCTTTCTAGCATTTCATCTATATTCTTCAGTAAAATGTAATTGAATTCCTTATCATCTACTTGCTACTTAATTATCTAGAATCATCCATAATGGAGGCCTAAAGTTGAAAATATCATTTATACTCTTACTCTATTGGCATGTATAATCTTTTAGTAATTTGTACTATTTGGCAATATCTAATAATCTATGTGCATTCCTATACTCCTGAGCATAAATGTATATACACATGCATACACAATCAAGTTTAACAATATGTTCTAGTATAAATCACAAAATTCTAGAATGTCAATAGACTTTAAGCACTTACCACAATTAATATTATGTGCTACAAAAAAAGATGGCCACAGGTGCTTAGTGATTTACAACACCCCATAGTTATGGTGGATTTCAATGGTATGAGTATTTTCACACATAACATTGGATTATAAATAATTTTTAAATCCATATGTATTTAATTTTTATTATGTAGATATCTGTCATTTACTGCAACATCAATGAAAATTCTGTGAATATATACAGTCAAAAGAGAAATAAATCTAGTGATTTTTTTCCTTATGAAGTACACACTAGTGTTATATTAAAGAAAGATTACTGTTGTTAGCTAATTTTCCAAGTATATAGGCCAAAGAAATCCATAATGACAAACCTTTGAAGCATGAGTGATGTGGAAGGGTTATGGATATTAATTCAGCCTTTGCATGTGGTGCTCAGTGAAATATTAAGCTTTAGAGTCTGTGGGAGTGTACCTAAATATAGTCGTTATTTTGCATTTTTATTTTGCAGTTTTTCAGACATATTCATAGCAGAGGAAAAAATAAAAATGTGTCTGCCACAAAGGCATAATTCTCAATTGTATGTTGTCTGGTAATTTCTTCAGAGCCAAACCACAGCACAGGGAGAACCAAGACATTTTGCTTGGTTATCTTCTGATTCCTTCTTCCAAACTTTCTTTTCTTCTGCTGCAGTGATGTGGGAAATCTACAACCATGTTTCTCCAGAGATGCCAACTTCCATGAAGAAGTCCTGCATTGACTGTAACTGATTTGTTTGACTTACATGTACCATTGATTGCTTCTCTGATATTCTTGTCAACAGTCTGTTGTACTGGCTGAATGATGAAGTTCAATTTAAAAAAAAAAAGATAGAAATTGAAAATTTTCAAATCAAGAACTCAAATTTGATCCAAGAGTGTTCTGTCTGGCTAACATGCTTCTTTAAGGTTTTAAAATATTTAACATTTTAAGATTTTCATATATCCTTTTCTTTATCTTTTCATATTATCTTTCGTAACTATTGTTTATATACTTTTTAAAAATCCCTTTTACTGAAATTTGGGATTGCAGGGCTGCTTATATGGAGACCTTTATGCATCGTGTACCACACATGCATTGTAGACTCACACAAGTTTTGTTTTGTTTGTTTTAGACTAAATCTTTTGATTTTAGACTTTACTAAATAGAGGTAGAAAGATGAAGGAATTTATTTACAATCATAAGCAGAAAGAAAAAAAACGAAGCTAACATTTATAACAAAAGTGAAATTTATCAGGTAATAAGGGATATATAGGTATTGAGACACCTACTCCATCTTGGGACCAGCCTCCATCTAAAAAAGAAAAAAAGCCAGAGAACTCAACCTGCAGCAGAATCCAAGCTGCACTCAGGAAGGATCCCGTGGTTTTCCCTTCACCAGACTTACTCCCTAGCAACAGTTAATCAAAGATTAGTCTGATTAATTCAGATGTACTTTCAAACCATTCATGATTGTAAATGGTCTTGCTTCAGAGTATGCACCTGCCAGAGTACAGTAGTTTCAGTTAGATATTTGGCAGGCTAAACTCCTCTAACTAGTTCACCATTTCCTATGAAGTCTCGTCCCCTAAGAGCTTGGGGCTGCATCTTCCCATTCTGCTGTTAGAGAAGGCAATGTGGCCCAAGCTTAAGCTTGTAAATAAAGACTCTAATACAATTGCATTGGAACCAGCTCCTTGGTTGTCCTTTGGGTTCTCTAAGACTTCCTGGCACAATAGTATCTCAGCAACAACTAATTATGATTTTGTCAATGGAAAAGAAAAATTCTTATGCTAAATAGTAATGTTAAGGAGGAGAAAAATGTAGACTTGGGAGTCTAGTTCTAGTTTGGCTGGGCCAAAGCACATAATACTATTGTTCTCAGAAACCTTTGACAGTATATAACAATATTGCCTCTATATTAGTCAACACACTTGGTTACTCTAAGTAAACAGTCACACTTGGATTTTTGTTGCTTAAAATGCAAGAAGACTCTTATATTTTTGATTGTGAGCCTACCCTTTAACAGCTGAGCCATCTCTCCAGTGCAAGAGGACTTTTAAAGATTCTGAAATCATTCTGTTACCCTAATTCTCATTATCCTTTTCAATAGGTCATTGAAAACTTAATGGATCACAAAGATAAAAAAGACAGATATGTCATTTCACCTGGATTAGGTTTCTCACTACTGTTTGTTAGCTTCTGCAATCAGTAGATTACAAGGTTCCACTGTTTGAAGATCACATGGATGTTCCACACTTCCTTGGCTTCTGGGCCATCACATCACATCTGGCTTCCTGGTGATTTAAGTTCCTGTTAAACTAAGAAAAGGCTGAAAGTCACCCAGCAATTCATACTAGCCATCATTTACTTATACTTGAACAAAATTCACAACTTAAATATAGATGCATAGTAATTCCAGAGAATTTTATCTAGATTTCATACTGTATGCCAATGTACAGTTCAGCAAAGAGAGAGAGCAAATTTAGAAGACTTCCATTTTTGTATCCAAGTATCTCTCAGGGAATATTCAGGCAGAGTGCATGTATAGCTAATGAGATATTGACCATAAGAAAAAAAAATTGAAAGTCCTGACTGCTTAAGCTAGTCAACTCAGGAATGGATATTAGACTTGAAATTTCTATAGAAGTTATGTCAAGAAGATTCATCAGACTCTCTTATGCAGCACAATTATTACTTAATAGTAATAGAAATGAGACATGTTGTCTATGGATCATGGAGTATGCTCAATCAAAAATTATGCAGTTTGGTTTAACTCCTGGATGAAACTATTAATGGCAGATGAATTTATCAGTAGAAATGCACACAAGGTGTCTAATCCGAATCTCAGGAGACAGATAATTTGGAATGTAGTGCTCAAATAAAAGGGGAAAATATTTTAAATAAAACACCAGGAAGCTTGTTACTATGTATATAAGATTATATAAGATTAAATTTCTTGTCTGTAATTACTGAATGTCTATAAATCAAGGTTTGAAGTGATGGCATCATAATGATTTTTCATCTATTACATATTCAAAGAGATGATGTTTATTTGATACACCCATAAACCCAGCTGTTTGATGGTTTATCTAGCTTTAAATTTTTATCTGTAAACAATGTTTTCATATAATTTACCCAATACTCTTCTTCTTCCACTCACTTTAGTCCCTACAAAGCCATCTCAAATTCATGTCTTCTTCTTTTAATTATCATAATTCATGCAAACATATATGAATAAACATAAATATCTTTTATGTTTAGTTAGTATTGTTCATTTTTAGGACTGATTACTTTGTATTGGAAAGCAATTAGAACGTTCTTCCCTGGGGAGACATTTTCTTTTTTCAGTAGTCCTAAATAGCCAGTAGATCTACATCTAAGAGGGGTCCCCATGATTTCTTCTCTCTACATAGTCTTATCAGTGGGGCCTATCACTGTTCAGACCTTACAGCCTCACTGTTACTCAACAACATTCATGAGTGTAACTTACCTGTCATATATAAAAGATGCAGTTTTGCAGCAGACAATATGGTCCTTTGGATCTTTTATTCTTTTCACTCCATTATCTCCAGTATTCTGTGAGTCTTAGGTATAAGAGGTATATTATAGAATATCTATTAGGACCGGGTAATCCACGGTCAGCTGAATTTTTACAAATTGTGGTTTCCTGTAGGTGTCTCCTGCATCTGAACAAAACCTCTTTGATGAAGGGCAAGACCTACACTTATTTGTTAGTATAAGGATAAGTGTAAAGAATTAAACTAGAAAGTATACTGATTTAGGAACATACCAGAAGTTGTCCTATACATTACATGGACTCATCAACCATGGGTAGTTGGCTAGGTTTACTGTAACAGACATGAATTCCTTCTTATTTAGAAACCCTTAACTCCAATCAGAGACCTGCTTATTACTTTCTAGATATAATAGCACATAGCAGTTAAATATGCTTTGGAGTCCCATATTAACTCCTAAGTGTGTCCTGTTGGAGGAGTCACTTAATCCCTATTCTTCATCCTCATCCCATCATCAAGTTTAGATTACACTTTTAATTTTGTGCTGTTTTTGTTTTGTTGTTTGGTTTTTAGCCTGTATCTTGAATGGTGGAAAGGTAATACTTCCATATATTACTAAAATGATGAAGCAGATATTTAAGAGGGAGGCCCATGGAAAAATGACAATGAGACCTGGTTAAGAAGATGATTTTCTTTGTGTTAAAATTGGGATTAGCAAACATGATGTGAGTGAAGACTGGTGTGCTTGGAAACTACAAACTAGTCAAGTTGAATGATTGGAAATGAAAGGTGGAAGATTGAGCCTGAGCATACTTTGGGGTCATAAAATGGTGACAGAGTGCCTTTTTGAGAAACAGTACCACCTTCAGAGTAGCATGGAAGGATATGCTTAAAGACACTGGCTTAAAGTGAAAATTTATTCACAGCAGGGTAGGTCATTGGAAAGGTGAAGCAAACCACTAGATCAAGACTGGCAAATAGGTTTCATCTTGACTCCTAGTCTATTTGATTTGTAGTAGTTGTGTGGAGAGATGTGGACAAATAGACTAAGATTTTTATTAAATCCTACAATTTAGTACCCTGTGGTTGATTAGTGATATCTATATGGGCATGGAAATGTGAGTTACAGGCATAGCCCATGCAATGTTTCTTTCATCACTCTATTAAATATCTTTTTATTGTTAGTTGAGTACAAGGGTCTAAATCTGACTGACAGAAGTTTAGATCATCAGTTAAATAACTTGATCAGTAAATAAGATACTTTTGAGTTATCCTTCTGGCCTGAGGAAGTGCCTTGAGCAGACCTTGGATGCTAGCTCCCCACCTAGTCTCACTATACCCAGAGGAAGCTCAACTCCCAGATACTCTAACACACCTAGAATCATAGGTGAGGAGACCATAACATTTGTCCCAAAACCAATGCCAGAAGTAACTAGGACCCAAGGGATCCAAGGATGCAGGAACACCCGCCCTGCCAGTGGCATGGGTTCCTACCAGTCTGACCCAGTGCACTGAGCAGACCTTGAGCATTAGATCTGTACCCAGTCCCACAACACCCAGAAGAAGCTTGCTTCTTAGGAGCTCTAACACACCCAGGATCATAAGACCTCAGGAACTTGATCACACCAGCATTTCAGGATCCCAGAAGCAGCTCGACTCCCAGGAGCTCTGACACACCCAAGATCTCAGGATAATAGGATCCCAGAATCACAGAATCACAGAGACAGCCGGACTCTCAGGAGTTCTGACACAACCAGGATCACAGGAGAGATAGGCTCCAATCAGAGACAGTGAAGGCAAGTATCACTAGAGATATTCAGATGGCAAGAGGCAATCATAACAATGTAAGCAATAAAAACCAAAGTTACATGGCATCATCAGAACCCAGTTTTCTGATCACAGAAAGTCCTACATACCTAAACACACTGGAAAAGCAAGATTAAGATCTAAAATCACTTCTCATGATGATGATACAGGACTTTAAGAAAGACATAAATAACACCCTCAAAGAAATACACTAGAACACAGGTAAATAGCTAGAAGACCTTAAAGAGGAAACACAAAAATCCCTTAAAGAACTACAAGAAAACACAATCAGACAGGTGAAGGAAATGAACAAAACCATCTAGGATTTAAAAATGGAAAAATAGAAACAATAAAGAAATCACAAAGAGAGATAACCATAGAGTTAGAAAACCTAAGAAAGAGATCAGGAGTCATAGATGCAAGCATCACCAACAGAATACAAGAGACAGAATAGAGAATCTCAGTGCAGAAGATACCATAGAAAACATTGACACAATAGTCAAAGAAAATACAAATAGCTCCTAACCCAAAGCTGTGTCCTAGAAAATCCAGGATACAACCAGAAGACCAAACATAAGGATAATAGGTATAGAAGACAACAAAGATTCCCAACTTAAAGATCCAGTAAATATCTTCAACAAAATTATAGAAGAAAACTTCCCTAACTTAAAGAAATAGATGCCCATGAACATACAAGATGCCTACAGAACTCAAAATAGACTGGACCAGAAAATAAAAATTCCTCTCTTCATATAACAATCAAAACACCAAAGGCACAAAACAAAGAAAGAATATTAAAAGTAGTATGGGAAAAAGTTCAGGTAACATGTAAAGGCAGACATATCACAATTAAAACAGACTTTTCACGAGAGACTCTAATACCTAGAGGATCCTGGGCAGATGGCATACAGACCTTAAGAGATCACAAATACCAGCCCAAGATACTATACCTAGTAAAACTCACATTACCATAGATGGAGATACCAAGATATTCCATGACAAAACCAAATTTATACAATACCTTTCCACAAATCATGCCTTACAAAGGATAATAGATGGAGAACTCCAACACAAAAAAGGAAAACTGCATCCTAGAAAAAGCAAGATAGTAATCTTTCAACAAACCCAAATGAAAATAGCCACACACACATAATTCCTTCTATAACAACAAAAGTAACAAGAAGCAACAATCACTATTCCTACATATCTCTTAACATCAATGGACTCAATTCCCCAATAAATAGAGATAGAATAACAGACTCGACTCACAAACAGGACCCATATACAGGAAATACACCTCAATGACAAAGACAGGTACTACCTCGGAGTAAAAGACTGGAAATTTTTTTCCAAGGAAATGGTCCCAAGAAAGAAGCTGGAGTAGCTATTATATATCTAATAAAATCTACTTTAAATCAAAAGTTATTAAAAAAATTAAGGAAGGACACTTCATATTCTTCAAAAAATCGATCAAGATAAACTCTCAATTCTGAACATCTATGGACCAAATGCAAGGGCATCTACATTCATAAAAGAAACTTTACTAAAGCTCAGAACACACATTGCATCTCACAAAATAATTGTGGAAGACTTTAACCCACCATCTCAGCAATGGACAGATCATGGAAACAGACTAAACAGAGACACAGCAAAATTAACAGAAGTTATGAACCAAATGGATTTAACAGATATCTATAGAATATTTCATCCTAAAACAAAAGAATATACCTTCTTCTCATCACCTCATTGTGCCTTCTCCAAAATTGACCATATAATTGGTCATAAACAGGCCTCAACAGATACTAGAAGCTTGAAATAATCCCATGTATCCTATCAGTTTACTTAGGACTAAGGCTGGTCTTCAATAACAACAAAAACAATGCAAAGCTCACATATACATGGAAGCTGAACAACGCTCTACTCAATAACTTGGTCAAGAAAGAAATAAAGAAATTAAAGACTTTTAATGAAAATGAAGACACATCATATCAAAACTTATGGGACACAATGAAAGCAGTGTTAAGAGGAAAACTCAGCTCTAAGTGCCTCCAAAAATAAAAACTGAAGAGAGCATACACTAGCAGCTTGACAGCACATGTGAAAGCTCCAGAATAAGAAGAAGCAAATACACCAAAAAGAAGTAGATGACAGGAAATGATAAAATTCATGGCCAAAGTCAAACAATTAGAAACAAATAAACAAACAAAAAACATATAAAGAATCAACAAAACCACGAGCTGGTTCTTTGAGAAAATCAACAAGATAGATAAACTAGACTAACTGGAGGGCACAGAGACAGTTTCCAAATTAATAAAATCAGAAATGAGAAGGGAAGCATAACAATGGAAAACAAGGAAATTCAAACAAATGATCAGATCCTACTACAAAAACCTAGACTCAAAAAAATGGAAAATTTGGATGAAATGGACAATTTTCTAGACAGATTCCAGGTGACAAAGTGAAATCAGGATCACATAAACAATGTAAATAATCCCTAAGGAAATAGCAGCAGTCATTAAAAGTCTCCCAACCAGAAAAAGCCCAGGACCAGATGGGTTTAGTGCAGAACTCTATCAGACCTTCAAAGAAGACCCAATACCAGTATTCTTCAAACTATTCCAAAGAATAGAAACATAAGGAACACTATCAAGTTAGCACTATGAAGCCACAGTTACACTTATTCCTGAACCACTCAAAGACCCACAAAGAAAGAGAACTTCAGAACAATTTCTCTTATGAATATTGTTACAAAAATACTCAATAAAATTCTCACAAACAGAATCCAAGAACACATCAAAACAATCACTCACCATTATCAAGTAGGCTTCCTCCAAGGCATGCAAGGATGGTTCAATATGTGGAAATCCGTCAACATAATCCACTATATAAGTAAACTCAAAGGAAAAAAAAACACATGATCATCTCATTAGATGATGAGAAATCATTTGACAAAATTCAACATCTCTTCATGGTGAAAGTCTTGGAATGATCAGGAATTCAAGGTCCATACATAAACATAGTAAAAGCAATATACAGCAAATCAGTAAATTGAGAGAAACTTGAACAATCCTACTAAAATCAGAGAATAGACAAGGCTGCCCACTCTCTCTCTACCTAGTCAATATAGTACTTGAAGTCCTAGCCAGAGCAATTTGAGAACAAAAGGAGATCAAAGGGATACAAATTGGAAAGGAAGAAGTCAAAATATCACTAATTGCAGATGATATGACAGTATACTGAAATGACCCCAAAAATTCCACCAGGAAATTCCTACAGCTGATAAACAACTTCAGCAAACAGGTTGGATATATAATTTACTCAAACAAATTGGTAGTCTTCCTCTACTCTAAGAAAGAAGAGGCTGAGAAAAAAATTAGGGAAACAAGACCCTTCATAATAGTCACAAATAATACAAAGTATCTTGGTGTGACTTCACCAAGACAGTGAAAGATCTGTATGACAAGAACTTTAAGTTGCTGAAGAAAGAAATAGAAGATGATCTCAGAAGATGGAAAGATCTTTCATGCTCATGAATTGGCAGGAAAAATATAGTAATAATGACCATCTTGCTGAAAGCAATCGACAGATTCAATACAATCTCCATCAAATTTCTACCTCAATTTTTCATAGAGATAGAAAAGGCAATTTGCAAATTCATTTGGAATAACAAAATACCTAGGGTAGCAAAAATTATTCTTTTTTTTATTTTCTAAATAATATTTAATGAACAATCAAAAACAACAAGAACAAACCCCTGTTGCCTCCCCCCTCCCCATGCCCGCCACCCCACCCTCTCCCATTTATCAGCCCTGTCATTGCCCTACACTGGGGCACAGAACCTTCACAGGGCCAAGGGCCTCTCCTCCCATTGATGACCAACTTGGCCATCCTCTACTATACACATGCTGCCAGAACAATCAGTCCCACCATGTATAGTCCTTGGTTGGTGGTTTAGTCCCTGGGAGCTCTGAGGGCATTGGTCAGTTCATATTGTTGTTCTTCCTAAGAGGCTGCAAACCCTTTAACTCCATTGGTTCCCTCTCTAACTCCT
>JADRCC010177288.1:347-13540 GCA_019843855.1 Hylomyscus alleni | reverse complement strand
AGTCCTTATAAAGGAATATATTGTGTAATGTGCCTAGTCCTTATAAATGATGATTAAACATGATTCCTTCAATCCCTTATAACTGATAGCCCTAACCTAAAAACCATCACCACTATTGATTTTCTGTTAGACAAAGTTAATAGTGCTGTCTACCTTTGTGTACTTTCAGTACTTACATGGCACTTATTTCTCTGTTTTCTATTAGTGTTGTTTTTGTTAATAAAAAGATGTTTAGTAAATTAGATTACTGTTATTTATGTCAATGATTATGTTTCTCTACTAACAAGTTTATAGGTTAATATGCCAGGGATATGCCTCTGAGTTAAAATACCTTTTACCCATTTAACTTAGATTTGAAACATTCATCTCTCCTCAATTATCTAAGATAATTCCAATTAACTATCAGATTGAATCAAGAAAAAGGAATGAAAACATTGTCATGGAGAAAAAAAGAAAGGAAGGAAAGAAAAAGCATAAATGAACTAACTCCTTATGAACATGCAGCTTTTCTTTTGTATTTTAAATAGTCTCCATGGTCAGAGTCAGGATAATTCATAAGTTATTACATCATTTTTCTTTGGAAATGTGAGAGCAAAAAAGAGGGAGGGAGAAAGAGATGAAGGAGGGACATGATGGGTGGAAGCTGTCTAAATGGAAATAACAGAGTCTAGGAGGGGGGTGCGAGAGAATAGCAGGGAGTATCATAGTATATTGCATATTAGTATGATAGTTAATTAAAATAATTAAATAAAAATATTTAAATTATTAAATAAAAGAATGATTACATCAAAGAGTTGAAGTTACATTCGGATAGCAACTATTGACATGTAATAAACATAACATGGGACAATGATGATGAAAACATTAATTAAAATTTCCATACAATGCACAGTTTACTATCATACCTGAAACTTCTTGCCTATAAACAGTTCTATGGCAGCTCAGTAACGGACAAGTCACCACTGGAACACAGGATGATTCAATGAAGGCAACTCCACTTTTTATGTCCTTTAGAAGATTCATTCTTTGACTTGATGATTCACTTTCAATCTCGGAAAATTTTTTTATCATTTATAGCCCAAATTCAGTAGCACACTTGGCTCAAATCTCCAGACTTGAAGACAATTTAACCAAAGTGCAGTTTAAGGATGGAATTTTGATGCTAAGACCACAGTGTGAAAAGGTCATTCTAAAGCATGGTGTATACAAAGAAGACATCCAAATCAAGGCCTTAGTTAATTGCAATGAAAAATTTTCCCCTTTGCAATAAAGCAATCATCTGTTGTAGGTCAAAAGTTGCATTTTCCTGAACAATAATACCAAGCAGGCCTCTTATCATCATGTTTATAGGCACTACCCATCAGTTTTGCTGAGTCTCATGACTATGGCTTCTAGTACTGCTGAACCTCTTTCTTTGGGCACAGCCTATTTCCCTAACACACACAGGGCCCTGGGCTCCAAACTTCAGCACCACAGAAAACAAACAAACAAAAACTATGTATTAAAACAATTTTCTCTTTTACTTGGCGTGGTTGCTCTCACTTGCAATCCTAGTTCTTAGGAGGCTGAGGTAGAAGGATCAGAAGCTGGAGGCCAGCCTATTCTACAATGTGAACTCTAAGTCAGCTTGAGCCACATAATGAGATCATATCTCAAAAGCATACAATAAGTATTAAAATAACTTGTATTGTCCTTGGCCCAATAAAGAAGCAAATATGTTTATCAAATTACTCCTAGTTTCCAAGCCTTTATCTATATATAGGTTGCCTAACATATCCAGTCTGTCAATTAGGAAATTCCTTTCAACTATTTTCCTCAGATCCATTCTTGTGTTTATTTCAGTATGAAGTAACAGCTTTCAATCCTACTGCCAGCCTTTCCACATGAGAACAGGCTTCCTTCCTCTCCTGAAGGGGATCACTTATTTTCTCATCTCTTCATATCATCTTTCCTGCCTTTCTTCATTATTTTATTCTAGATCCTCATTAAGCCATTTTCTGTAGACTTAGGAAGTATGATAGATAAACTTTATGAGCCTTTGAGTCTCTAGGAATGTTATATGCTGTTAAATATTTGATTAAAACATTGACTAAGTACTGAAGTACAGATTAAAATAATTTTCTTTCAGACTTGATCTTATTGATTCCAACCAAATTCTTTTGCTCTCTTCTCCTATAATTGTTTGAGATATGCTTTCTAGATAGAACTTAACATTTAAATCACCTCCACCCTCATTCTTGACCCAAGATTTGCAGTTGAGATGGAAAACTCATTCCAAAGAAACTTAAAGACCTCTAATCTCTCCAGTCCTGGGTTGCAATGAGTTGGTTCCTTTTTAACAAATCATATCATCCCTCACCCAAAAGGTTTGTTGGAACTAATAAGACTAAGTCTGGAAGAAAATTATTTTAAGCTATACTTCAGTACTTAGGCAATGAGGGAAAAGGACTGAAACCCTGAGGGCCAGCAGAAAGAATGGAAACAGACAATGTCAGGAGGTTGGAGGTTGGAGGGACCCTCTAGAATACACCAGAGACCTGGGAGGTGAGAAACTCTCAGGGCTTGAAAGGAGGGACCTTAGACGAAATGCTCAACAGCAGGAAGAAGGAACTTATAGACCCCACCTCCATCAGGAAGACAGGGCATCAAATGAAGGAGGGGGGCCATCCCACAGTCACAACTCTGACCCATAATTGTTCCTGACTGAAAGAATTACAGGGATGGAAATGGAGGGAAGCTGGAGGAAAAGAAAGTCCAGCAACAGGCCCAAAGGGGGATCCAGCTCAAGGAGAGGTCCCAAGGACTGACACTATGAGGCTATGGAGCACTCACAAAAAGGGACCTAGAATGACTGCACTCCAGAAGAACCAACAAGCAACTGAATCAGAGGCACATAGTTGCCCCCAACCAATGGACAAAAGCAGCTGACTCCTGTTGTTGAATTAGAGAAAGACTGAAAGAAGCTGAGGAGGAGGGAGACCCTGTAGGAAGACCAGCAGTCTCAATTAATCAGGACCCCTGAGATCTCTCAAACACTGGGCCACCAAACAGACAGTATACACCAGCTGATATGATGCCACCAATACACAGAGTACTGCCAGGTCTGTGTTCATTCAGAGATGATGAACCTAACCCTCAAGAGACTGGAGGCTCCAGAGAGTTTAGAGGTCAGGTGGCATGGGAGGTGGGGACATCTCTGTGGAGCCAGGGGCATAGGGAAGAGGTATGAGATTTTGAACACTTGGAGGGTAGATGGGGGGAATAAAATATGGAGTGATAAATAAATAAATAAATAAATAAATTTTTAAAAAGATTCAACAAAGGAAAAAAAACAAATAATATCATCACAGAAAGTTACCTTAGTACACTAAAGAAAGAAGGAAGGAGGAGGAAGAAGGAAGGAAAAGCAGAAGCTGCTAGGTTGCATTTTCAAAATTGTGTTTTCTATATGGAGCCATTATTTACCCAAGTATCCATTCTTGAATAACAAGCTATTTCATAAAACAAACTATAGTCACTCATTTAGCATTCTTTGTACTATAAAGTACTATGTTATAAAGGTAAGAAATTTTATTTTATTTATTTTATTTTATTTTTCTTGTTTTTTCGAGACAGGGTTTCTCTGTGTAGCCTTGGCTGTCCTGGAACTGGACTGGCCTCGAACTCAGAAATCCGCCTGCTTCTGCCTCCCAAGTGCTGGGATTAAAGGCGTGCACCATCACTGCCCGGCGGAAATTTTAAATTCCCGTATTTTCTATCAAAACCTGTAAAACCAACTTGCCTGGTTTCCTTCCTCTTCCAAGAACACTTTCCTAGCCAAGTGCAACCAACTTCCTTTGTTTAAAAAAAAAAGGAAAGAAAAGGAAAGGAAAGGAAAGGAAAGGAAAGGAAAGGAAAGGAAAGGAAAGGAAAGGAAAGGAAAGGAAAAAAGAAAAGAAAGGAAATGAATGTTTGCCCATCCAGATATGATGGAACTTCCTTTCTTTGTTAAGAAAGAAATGTATATTAGACCAGAAATGATTAAATTTCCAATAATGACTTCCCCCCTCCTCCTCTGTTTTCTTTTCTTTTCCTGATATTTTCCAAACCAGACAAGTAGACAATCAGTAATAGACTGAGGTTGAACCTCAACCAACAAGGAACAGTGACCCTCCTCCACACATGCACTCTTACATTAAGGGTCAGGCAGAGGCCATCTCCACCTCTTGTATTTATTCCTCCATTCCTGTGAGTTAATTATCCTTCTGATGAAAAGTAACATTGCTTTGCTGAGATGCTTCAAGTGGAGTGGTGGTCTCCTCCTTTGTGATTCCTTGAGTATTTCTAACAATAACATTTTACAACATGCTCTTAGCTCATGCAGTCCTCACAACAGCCCAATGAAAAAGATAGTTCGATTTCTTTCATTTTGAAGGCTAAATATCTGAGATCCAGAGGTGTTACATTATTCAACAGAACCCATACCTATAAATGGATGAGTAATGATCTGTGCCCAAGAAGTCTTACTCACGAGACCATGTACACCAGACTGTTATCTGTCAAGAGTAAAATACATCAGGCTTTTAAAGAATTCCCTTATATTGTGGGTAACACAGTAAGCATTTTAATTATACATGAATCAAAAGCTCTTCATGAAGATGTGGTAGTATTTTGGTTCCCTTCTTGCTCAACTAGGCCCATCCTAAACGCTTGAGTTCTTCATCAGCTTGTCATGAAATTTGGACCCCTCTATGAGTGTTGAGGTGATGTTACTGCACTAGGCCCATCCTAAACACTTGAGTTCTTCATCAGCTTGTCATGACATTTGGACCCCTCTATGAGTGTTGAGTTGATGTTACTGCAAATGTTACAGGTGTACACTCCAACCATAATGAGACATTGAAAGGAAAACTTACAATTTATTTTATTCCATAAATTAGAATATGTATTTTTTATAAAAACACAACTCTTACCTCAACGGGGAATTAGAGTTTATTCTGAAACAAGTAACTATGCCCTGGGAACACAGATTTAGGTTACTCTGAATTCCATGTTTTAACATGGTAATAGTTTAGTGGAATTTTTATAGAAAGAATAAAGTCATAAAATCAAGACACTTCAAACACACTGGTAAAAACATTTGGCACGAGAGAGTTATATGTCTCAGAAGTTATCTGACAGCAGTCCTAGCCCTTTGGTTGATTGGAAACCAATACTCAGAACATTCCAAAAGACTTATCTAATGGTCATGAAGATGTTAACTCAGGTGCAGAGAAGGACAATAAGTAGCTATCAAGGAGAACTAAAGATGACCTAAGATAACCTGGCCTTAGACTTGCAACATCTCAAATTTTCCAATAAATTCTAGTTGAAGTTCTAATAAGTTGATTAATCTTCTAGAAATGCAACAGGAGTGCTGTTCTTTTCAGAAACATTTGTCAACACAATATTTCTCTCCATTTTATGAGCATTATAAAATGAAGATAAATACTCAAAATGAGAAACTTAAAGGTTTTTGGTATCCTTTTAGATAACAATCGTTGGTGAAGACTAATATTTTTAAAGTTTTAAAACTTCCTCTTTTCCCATTTTCCTGTATTTTTACTTTGAATAACGAAAGCTCAAACATAGCAGAGCTATTACTTTAAAGTAATATTTTTTTAATCTTCATGACTACTTTTTATATTCACTCACTCAATATGTTGGATCAATTTCTATTGTCTGCATTGGATTAACTTTTCCTAGAGAAACATGAGTCTATATACCATAGATAGGGCACTGATGACACATGAAAGCAATGATTCACCCAAGTTCAATTTGGTGAACTTTTGAGTTTATTGGGGTTACTCATACAGCATAGGTGAATAGTTACTTACAGACACATGAATAACCCTCAAAGATTTAGGTCACACCAAATGTCCCACCTAATCATGGATGAGAATCTCATAAAAAAAATCTTTCTATTTCAGTTCACTTTCTACTTCCTGCATACTCTATCATCTACCAATATTCACTTGCTGTGGAATTATGGCCGAAGAGAGTCATAGATCAATCTATGGTGAAAGTCTTCTAGCAAAAAGTAGAAACAGCTCCATTATCATTACCATAAATCTATCTTTATATTGTTCTGCTCTTGTAGTTGCTATGGCTACCAACACAAAGAAATCTCTAGTGTAAATGGTGATCATGTTAGTTGGAGGAAAAAGTATTACTAGAAAAAAATCAGCCCTTTGCCATCACTAAGCCCTTCCTGTAAGCCCTTTGCCTGATAGAGCTGCCTTCTTGTTCTGCATCTGATGTTTAGTAGACATGAAAGCCAAAGCAAGCAGTCATCTTCTTATAAATGTGTTTTCTTCATTTAAAAGGCAGTAATAAAAATGGAGAGGTGATTTGGTGTGTAAGAGCTCTTGATACAGAAGCGTGGGACCTCAGGTTGGATTCCCAGGACCCATGTAAAACTGGGCATGGATCTCCTCATCTGTAACCCAGCACTGGCATGGCAGAGTATAGGTTGGGGAATTCCTGGGGCTTGCAGGCCATCTCCAACAAACTCTAGGTTCATGCAAAGATCTTCTCTCAAGGAGATAAAAGAAAAAGTGGATGAGCATCCAATGTACTCCTATGACCTCTGCACTTAAACAAAAACTCTCTCTTCTCTTCTCTCTCTCTCTTGCTCTCTTTCTCTCCCTCTCTCTTTCTCTCCCTCCCCCCCTCCCTCTATCCCTCCCTCCCTCTCATTCCACACATAGAAAAAATAAACAAAGCAGTTCTCTTTGGAGATACTTTGTGAAAGTTGGAAATAGCACACATGAAAGATCTAATACAGAATGAACATTCAGTAAGCATTATATTTTCAATATCAGCTTTTCTAAAGAAGGAGAAAGGAAGAGAAGAAGGCATTGTTGCTGAAGAAATGGTTCTGTGGTGATAGCACTTACAGCTGTTGTACAGAACCAGACTTAGTCCAGCCCCCAAACCATGTGGATCATGACTGTCTGCAATTCCACTTCCTGGTGGTCAGACAACCTCTTATGACTCCTGTAGACACCTGTACATATGTGCTGCACATACATGCTTACACAAACCCATAATAATAAAGTAAAAAGGTGTAATCTGTCTTTAAATGTAAATGGCATAACTAGAAGTGATCTCATCATTAACTTTTACAAAGATTTAAAAAAAAATGCCAATGGATAGTTTCTAGAGTCAGTCCTTCATACCGTAAGTCATAAAAGTTAGTTTCACTTCTCAAAAAATGAGATTTTCTAAATTAATTGTTTAGGATGAAATAAGACAAGAATACCAAGCAATTTTAAAGATTTCTTTCTAAGTACAGACCATTAATTATGACTATTGAGCAAAGACTTTTTCCTCCCTTGTACATATTAACATCTTAAAAGAAATCTTTCAAACCCTTGCTAACCAAATAGAAGTGCTCAGCATTCTCTTTTTAAACAGACCTTTCTGGGAAAGGCTTCCATTCTTCTATAACAATTAAGCTACTCTGCAGCTCCCTGAGTGAATAGCTTTCTCCACATTGTTAATTAAGAGCATGTCTCAGACATACCAAAAACATGATAAGCAGTCTGCCTTGAAATCCCCAAGATTTCTAAGCTTGGTCTTGCTTTAAAGCGTCTGGAAAGTCTAAGTCTGTTATAAATAAAGTAGTCTGACTCCACACATTCCTCATTCAGTCAGCATAAATGTAATCACATTTCCAGGCTAAATTACAGACCTACATTTGTGCATCTTCTTACAGTCAGCATTCAACATGAGTCTTTTTCTACTAAGCAGTCAAGACCATTGCGATGTGCTCTGTTGAAATTCTGATATATGAGCATTGCCTGTCAGGCCAGTAAGACCAAAGATTTATGGAGGCATACAAGGTTCTTCCAATGAACCCTCTTATTCCTGGTCCATAATGTGAAATATTGAAAACATAAGACTAAGTGTCAGGAGTAATGACTTAATTACAAAAACACTCTGATGCTTTATGTTACTATATGCTTTAATGTTATATAATGAATATGTATTATTTTACTTATGAATTTTCTGCTTATTTAGAAATCATCTCAGTAAGATATTCACTCTTGAGTCAGTTGCTTGGTCCCTGTGCCTTTGGTAGCAAGTACAAAGACATTTAGCCTTCTGAAATTTGTTATCTAACATTTTTAGCAACATATGTATAGAGAATTTTGCCTGGTATTAACCTTTGCAGCAGGGTCTGACCATGTGTCTAGTACTAAACCAGTTAAAGAAGGTGGAGTTTCAGTGTAGGGCTATCTGCAGGAAGACTCTTCAATGGAAGGTGCTACAACAGAAACATATTTGTCCTTCTACATTTCCTGACTCAGAATATACAACAGGATGAGCTGAAAGATGGAGGTTAACAGCTAAAATGGTAGAACATAGCCTCAGCAAGAGCCTAAGTCTCTGAATATACAATGGGACCCAAAAAGACAGAAACAAATGCCTGTCTTGTTTTGGCTATGTGATTTGAGTGTTCTTTTCCATGCACTGCCCATAATCATCCCAGTCACCATGGTTCTTAGTCACTTCATCAGTTACATTAATGAGTAGCAGCAGAAGGAGAAAAATGTCTATCAACACAGAGAAAGGAAGCAGACAAGAAAGCAAAAATAATGGCTAGAAGAGATATATGAACCTGATATCCAAACAACCAGCCATCTTAAACCCTTGTCTTCTCACAACCATCTTTTAACCTTATTCTTGCCACAACTATTGCTTCCTTTAGTATAGTACTTCACTTAATCTATTTATTTTTGCTGATGGACAATTTAAAAAAAAGAACCCTGAGTATTTTTTGTCCTACAGACTTTCTGCATGCCTATTAAACAAATTACTAATATTTCAAACCTGACCATCTCTTGGTACGGTTAAATTTCTCCCTTTCAAGGGATACTGTTTTACTTCTGATTAGCTAATTACACATTTTTTAAAATTACAAAAATCTTACAAAGCATTAATGAAATTTCAGGAGTGAAATAGATACTAGATTAATCTAATTTTGTGATTATTTTTTCAGTCACTTTGAGTTTCATTTGTCTAGTCATTTGAGCCATGAATCTTTTAAACACAATGTGACATACTATTGTATTTCAAACGAGAGAACAATTTAACATTTTCTCTTTATTAAAACATTTTGCCATTTTCCAGACTCACCAATGTTACTAGATTTAATACAGCCCCTTGACTTGTTTTCTGTTATATCTAGCTCCTTTCTGAGCTTGATTTCCTGATAAGCATCCTCCTAATGGTGGCTGGACCATACTGACTTGCTGTCCTCCGTGGAAGTTGGACATCTTTACACCCTTAGTGATTGCCCAGCATTCATCCCCAAACTGGGGTTGTGCCTTTGCCTAGCACATCCCTACTTCTGTGCTTTCTGGTACCACACCAATGGTATTAATAACTGTATATCAGGCATTGCTCTGGCCACTTTACACAAACATCTTACTAAAATCCTTAAGGATGTCCTGTGCATGAAGTAAATGTTTTCAGAATATATAAATCATAGCTCATAGAATGTTAGAAATTTTCCCTAGGCCACAGTTAGTTAAGCATCAGAGTCAATGGATGAAGCCAAAGACTGAAACTAACATGCTAAAGATTTATAAGTATAAATCTGACAGAAACTTCATTGACATCTCAGTAGATAGGATTTCTCTATACTTGATATCTGTGCTCTGTTGACTTGAGTAGGTCCCCTTACATTAGTCTTTGACCAACTATTCTCACATGCATTTCACAATTCACTGTATTCACTTTTTTATAATTAGATATTTTCTTTATTTACATGTCAAATGATATCTCCTTTCCCAGTTTCCCCTCAAAAAAAAAAAAAGAAAGAAAGAAAGAAAGAAAAGACAAAATTAAAAAAAAAAAGCCCTGTTCCCACACCCTTCCCCTGCTCACCAACCTACCCTCTCCTGCCTCCTGGCCCTGGCTTTCCCCTACACTGGTGCATTGAACCTTCACAGGACCAAGGGCCTCTCCTCCTATTGATGACCAACTAGGTCATCCTCTGCTATACATATGCTGCTGGAGCCATTAGTCCCACCATGTGTATACTTTGGTTAGTGGTTAAGTCCCTGGGAGCTCTGAGAGTACTTGTTAGTTCATATTGTTGTTCATCCTAAAGGACTACAAACCTTTTAGCTCCTTGGGTCCTTTCTCTAACTCCTGCTCAGTCCAATGGATGGCTGTGAGCCTCTACTTCTATATTAGTCTGGTACTGTCAGAGCCTCTCAGGAAACAGCTATATCAGGCTCCAGTCAGCCAGCACTTGTTGGCATCCATAATAGTGTCTGGGTTTGGTGATTGAATATGGGAAAGATTCCCAGGTTGAGCCGTCTATGGATTGTCCTTCCTTCAGTCTCTATTCCATAGTTTGTCTCTGCAACTCCTTCCATGGGTATTTTGTTCCCCCTTTCAAGAAGGAATGAATTATCCACACTTTGGTTTTCCTTCCTCTTGAGTTTCTTATGGTTTGTGGATTATATTTTGGGTATTCTAAGCTTCTGGGCTAATATCCACTTATCAGAGAGTGCATATCATGTGTGTTCTTTTGTGATTGTGTTACCTCGCTCAGAATGATATTCTCCAGATCCATCCATTTCTCTAAGAATTTCATAAATTCATTGTTTTTAATAGCTGAGTAGTACTCCATTGTGTAGATGTACCACATTTTCTGTATCCATTCCTTTGCTGAGGGATATCTGGGTTGTTTCCAGTTTCTGACTACTATAAATAAGGCTACTATGAACATAGTGGAACATGTGTCCTTATTACATGTTGGAGCATCTTCTGGATATATGCCCAGGAGTGGTATAGCTGGGTCCTCTGGTAGTACTATGCCCAATTCCAGAGGAACTGCCAAACTGATTTCCAGAGTGGTTGTACCAGCTTGCAGTCCTACCAGCAATGAAGGAGTATCCCTTTCTCCACAACCTCCCCAGCATCTGCTCTTAAAACCAATGTTTGAATCTCTTTATTTCTATTAACCTAGCTTGCATAATATAGACCTGACTTTGTATGCAAAACCTTTAGTAGATGCCTTTAGTGTGTTACATGTAGGAAGGTGAGCTTGTGAGTTAAAGATAGAGATGGAGATAGAAATAAAAAATAAAGTCCCTTTATATGAGTACCAGGTCCCAATGCTTTTTATTAACAATCAATTCATTATTAATTGTTATTCAAATCAATTAATTATTAATATCTATATCTTCTCACTGAGGAATATCATATCGAATTTCTTGCTCCTGTGTAAATATAATTTGCCACACCCACTCCAGTGGAGTCTGCATGACAGCAGTTCATGAGGCGAAAAGCTTCAGGGAAGTTAGTCTCCTGGAGCCCTTTTGGCATTCGTAACTCAGAGGTGGCCCAGATTTGTCCTTGTGATAGTCATTGGAAGTTCTCGTGTGCTTTCTTTCTGTATTAGATACAGAGGTGCCCCCAAGGTATTGTTTGCTAATAACTAAGCTAAATTAGATGTTGCTTTCTGACCTTCACCAATGTTCCATCATCTTAGCTGAACCCCAGCTTGGAATTTTGTAGGGAATGTTACCCATTTAGACTAATTGCCTCTGGTGAGGGAGGTTGGGCATTGAAGTTTGCTGAATGAGAGTTGATAACCCCAGGGCAGGATCAACTAAGAATCCTCATTTCAGACCACATTAGAATTGCAGCTAAGCCACTCTCAGGAATTAGCAAGAATGGGACCCCTGGGGGTATATCTCTGCTAGCCCAGAGAATTAGCATAGTTGGGCATTTACTAAGTACTGGTTGGTACTGACCTATACAATAGACTGAATAGAAACTATTTGCACCTGGCTCCTAAGATTAAGATAACCTTACTTTAAAGCTGACTTTCTTTCAGTTGCAACCACTGCTTAGGTCCTGCCAATTTACATGTATATACTTTTCTAATGACCCATTGTGCTTCAGATGACCTCAAATATACCTTGACTGCTGTGCTGCCCAATTTTTCTTTCTCTTTTTTATTTACCATAAAAAACTGATGCCTACTTTGAGAATTACATTCAGATCCAACACTCCCTTGTGTCCTGTCTGTCTGTCAATCTGCTGATGTCATGTTGACCTGTATCAGGACCTTATTTCTCCATGGGTTGAGGGTTCTCCAAGGCTTGTTCAACCTGTGGCAGGTAACCATTGATCACCCTTACCTCATCACTCTTTCACCAGTTTGCCTGGCTCTGGGCATAGTCAACCAAGGATGAACCAGTCAGTCCCAGGTGCCTACTGAAAGACCCCCGTAGGGAGACTCCCGCTCCAGTCCCAGGAGAACGTGCACCCAAGGAAACACGAGAGACCATCTTGCTGTAAAAACATGAGGCACTTTAATTCGGAGCTCCGGACCAACACATGTCCCACTCAGGAGCCAGAGGTGTTGACCACGAGGCCCGGGAGTTAGAGGTTTATATAGGGAATAGATCTTGGGGAACAAAGGAATTGGTGTAGCCATGCACTATTGGCTGATTTAAAAACATCTACTAGGTTACGTGCAGGTCAGGGTGTTGTAAATCTAAGTCAACAGGCACATCTTTTGGAATGCTAACAATGTTAAAAGCTTGCTTGAGTCAACAGGGGCATCTGGTCAAGGAAGATCAGAGGTCCCATTCTGCATGGCTTTATCTCTTCCCGGGATGTTAATGGCCCGCTTTTGTTCAGGCCTGCCCGTTCTCACAGTTTATTTTTCTAAGGCTGGTGGCTCTCTACTAGCTAGCACAGGCTTCAAACTTAATAATCTTCTTTCATTCCCCTCTTCTTCTATTAACTAATTCTAATCTTAGAATATCAAAAATTTGAATCCTCCAAATGGAGTTCATATTCCTCTTCTTCGATCTTAACTAAGTGTTGGTATTGTTGCTGAAGAACTATAAGCTGCACTGTATTTACTCTACTCTTAACAAAAGCAATTCTTTTATTTATTAAGCAGGAACCAAAAATCAAGACTAAGCATATAATAAGAAATGGTCCAGCTAAGGTGGAAAGCAAAGTAGTCATCCACGGTGGTTTACTAAACCAACTTTTGAACCAGTTTTGTTGTGCTCCTGTGTCTCTCTGTCATTGATCTAGTTTCTCTTATGGAGTCTCTAATGACTCCTGAATTGTTTACATAAAAGCAACAAATTTTTTCTTCAAATTAACTGCAGCTCTAAACTCCCCAA
>JADRCC010177284.1:3819-28241 GCA_019843855.1 Hylomyscus alleni | reverse complement strand
AAAAAAGCCAATTTACATCAAATTATAGATATTTGTATGGTTGAACATGTAATATCAACATAGATAACAGAACTTTGTAGAATAGCAAAAAATATGTATGATGCATTAGTCTGACAAAGCATTAATAACTAGAACAGCTATGGCAACTCCAATACTCAATTTTAAACCATAATAAGCATTAAAACATGTAAACAACGATGCTGCCAAGACTGTGGCTCTATATGAGTTTAACAGTCATGGTTTAATGGAGTTATTTGAATAATATCTTTTGAGGTAAATATGATATTCTGATTACTGAAACTTAGATCATATTAGCAGAGAAAGAAACCATAATAGAAGACAATGAAGATTTCAAGACAAAAATATATAATACCTGAAATAAAAATGCATATTTGGATACTGTTCAGCCTTTCAAAACAATGTAAGTTCAGAGAAACAAATCATACATCACTATGTAACTAAAAGAAATAGATCTTGTGGAGGAGTAACCTGGAAGTGGGATATGATTTCTAGGAAAGAAGGAAATGACTAATTAAAAAAAAGAAGTTGTTCTTATAAACTTGAAAAATAAGTTGTTAAAAACTGTGTTCTGCATTCATGCACTGGTGGATGAACCTTTTAGTAGATAATTATGCTAGTCCCCTGTCTGCAACCAAGCCAAGTAGCATTAATAGTGTCATGAACTTGTTTTCTTAAATGAATTTGTCTTAAGTTGGACCAGTTATTGGTTGACCATTTCCTAAATCTGTGATCCATCTTTACTACTACACTTCTTGTAGGCAGGACTCATTTTGGATTGAAGGTTTTGTGGGTGAGTAGATATCCTCCTGTCCCACCTGGCTTCAGGACGTGGCTAATTTAGTCTTCAAATCCCTCTCTGGTAGGAGTCTCACCTAGGATAACCCCCATAGACTCGCTGGAATCTCCTCAGTCCCAGGTCTCCAACTACTCTCAGAGAAGATCCCCAATCATTTGCTGTTCTCATCCCCATCCCTCTTGCACCACCTAATCTCTTTCCCTGTTCCACTCCTTGCTTCCTCTTCTACTCAGTTTCTTCTCTTCAGCTACAACCCATGGCTATTTAGTTCCCCTTCTGAATGAGGTTCATGCATCATCCTCCCTTGGACCTTTCTTATTACATAGTCGTTTTGGGTCTGTAAATTCTAGCATGGTTTATCCTGTACTGACTGGACCTAGGCACATACATATTCATAGCAGCTGTGCAGCTTAGTCTTCTTGTGGGTCCTTAACAATTGGAGTGGAGACTGCCTCTGATTCTTTTGCCTGCCACTGGCTCACCTTCCCCTAACTGGACTTCTAGGTTGGGCTTCAGTGGAAAAGATTGCATGGCTAGATATTCTAGGTTGGGGTATTCAAGGGGGGGTTGCCTCTTCTCTAAGAGAAGAGAAAGGGGTAATGGGGATATTTGAAAGGGTGGAACTGGAAGGATAAAGGGATGGTGTGCCATAATCAGAATGTAAAGGTAATAAATAATTATATTAACAAAAAATAAAACCAGGGACTGGTCATAGATGTGGACAAGAAAAAGGATAACTTTAATCAAAAAATATGTAGTTTCAGTTAGACTGGAGGGAAAGCTTCTGCTAATGCCTGGAGTGCAGTTGACTACTCTGATAGGTAAGTTTTTTATATTTCAAATTTTTTGAAAAAAAGTGAATTTTGACATTTCTTGCTAATAAAAAATGACAAGGATTTGACCAAATCTAAAAATCACTTTGGATAGAAGCTTCTGGACCTACCTATAGATATTATGTAGATGAGGTGGCCTTTAGTGCTTATCTTGATTAGGATAACTAGGTGTGAAGTCCCACCCTACAAGTGAGCAAGATTATTCCCTGGACCACATTGTAAACTACATATAAAGGAGAAATTAACTAGGAACTTTTACATCTCTCTCTGTTTCTCTCTCTCCCTCTCTCCCTCTCCCCCTCCCCCCTCTGCCTATCTCTGTCTTTCTCTGTGTCTCTCTTTCTTTGTCTCTCTCTCTCTTTCATTCATTTATGAATTTGGATATAACAATATATAACTACCTTGACTTCCTCTGACTAATGGAATGACAGTTTGCACTATGAATCAACATAATTCTTCCATTCCTAAACTAACTGCTGTTAGGCATTTTGTTCCACAACAAGAAGAGTATGTATTACATTATAGTAATGGGATTCTTTACTAACCTTACAGTGCATAGATGTATGAAAGTATCACATTGTTAGTACTCACTGAAATAAAAGAAAAACTAAATTTGAGCTATGTTTCAAGGATTAGAAATTGAATAGAGATTGCAGAGAAAAGGATATAAAATTAAGGAATGATAGGATAAATGTACAGTGTTGTAGACATAAGTACAGAATGGAAAATGAACATACAAAATATTTGGAAAACTATGGACTTATCCATCATATTTTTATTGAGTTGTTGAATGAGCAAAATTTTGCACTGAGTGTATTTGATGAACATTGGTCAAAGGCACTCTTATTTGAACCACATGCATTTTCAGAGTTAAGAAACTCAATAGACTCCTCTTACTCCATTATTAAAAATGTTGAATAATAATTCCAAAACATGATTACAGATGGTTGTGAGTCACCATGTGGTTGCTGGGAACTGAACTCAGGACCTTGGGAAGAGCAGTCGGTGATCTTAACCGCTGAGTCATCTCTCCAGTCCTCGCCTTTTTTTTTTTTTTCCTTAAGATGGGAGTCTTGGGCTGGTGAGATGGCTCAGCGGGGAAGAGCACCGACTGCGCTTCGGAAGGTCATGAGTTCAATTCCCAGCAACCACGTGGTGGCTCACAACCACCCGTAATGAGATCTGACGCCCTCTTCTGGTGCGTCTGAAGACAGCTACAGTGTATTTATATATAATAAATAAATAAATCTTTAAAAAATTAAAAAAAAAAAAGATGGGAGTCTTGTGACTTTCTATCTAAAAAAAAAAAAAAAAAAAAAATAATTCCAAAACATAATGGGTAAAGTAAATAAACTTAAAAAGGGGAGGAAAAATCTATGATACACAACTGGTTAAAGTGTTGTTACTTTGTAAATAAGAACTACCAAGTCAAGAACAAAATTTAAGTCCTTTACAGAGCCTAAAAAGAGTACAAAGGACCTGATTTTACCTTAGTTCTTCCCTATCCCAGATCCTGAAGTAGGGGAGAACTTTTCTATAAGTTACTGAAGTCACATGGAACATCTCCAATTTCATTTTTTATCTTGCTTCATAAGAATTTTGGAAAGGCACAATTGTAGTTCTTTGTGGTATGTGTTCTGTATATTTTGTGAATAATTAGAGTGTCATATTACAGAAATATTCTTTCTACTTTAGAAATATTTTATCTCATAATATTCTCATAAATTCTGCAGAATTTGAAGTTCTGTAGAATAATTGTACTGAGATGTAAACTTCATTTTCACTGCAGGTGATTTGATGAGCCAATAGCAGTGAAGTTATTCTGGTTTAAAACATAGACTCGCTAAAAAACACCAGTCTCTAAATAAACTGTCTCCTCCATTTGAGTTAGAGAAAGACTAGAAATACAGTTTGAGACAGAAACTGATTGCACATACTCCTTCAGGATAAAATCTGTGATCGCTCCATCTGTGTGGCTGGAGAAAGTAAGATATATTTCAAGGATTGGTGTAAACATCTAGATTCTGTCTTCCTCTGAACTTATTTCTGTTTTTTTTTATTCAGAACCAAACTGAAATAATTTATTGAGATTAATAGAAATGAATAATTATACATCTATTTTGTGAGTTATAAAATCGTTTGTGTTTTTACAATGTATTACTTGATACATTTTGACTACCAATATGACAGTGAGAATTAGTTTTCTATTTATTTATTTATTTATTTATTTATTTATTTATTTATTTATTTGCACTCCAGATTTTAATCCCCTTACCCAGTCCATTCCACGACTGTTCCACATCCCATACCTCCTCCCTACCCCACCCCTTTCTCCATGAGGATGTCCTCACCCACACCCCTCCTAACCTCATCGTTTAACAATTGTTACATTTTGATGTGCAGAAGAGTTCAAAACACAACAGCACTTTAGCTAGGTTGGGAGCAGAGACCTAGAAAGCAAACATCAATCTTGTTTTCATTAAGAGAAATATTTGCTCTACAGCATTTACTGTATCTCATTTTCACTTTAATCTAGCTGGAGAGATGGCTCAGTGGTTAATAGCATTGACTGCTCTTCTAGAGGTCCTGAGTTCAATTCTCAGAAACCACAAGATGGCTCACAACCATCTGTAATGGAATCTGACACCCTATTTTGATGTATCTGAAGACAGTGGTAGTGTGTTTACATAAAACAAATAAGTCTTTAAAAAGAAAAAAAAATGCTACATCAATATCACATTTTTGGAGAACTATACAAAACCAAAGAATCCTTCATTGGAAATGTTGATCTTTGCTGTTTTCTACCAAATAAACCCATTTAGATTTTGTGTGTGTGATTTCCCACAACCCTACCCATTTGGTTTACATGTCATCTATAATTGCTTTCAACAAGCTCTTTTAGGCACCAATTAAGAGAACATTGACATGTGAAAGTGAATGTCAGTAACTGCTGGGATCTTTTAATACCAGATAATGCTTTGAAAAAGGATAAAACTCAGTGCTAGATCATTTTGAGACATTCAATACTCAGAAATTTATTCCAAAAGATAGTGATTCAGTGATCTGCTACCAAGGAAAATGATAAAAAAAAGTACATATGAATAATTATACTTTAATTAATATAATTACTAGAGCAATAGTGCTATTGCTCTAGTTGATTTGTTTACCAAAATCTACTCTTGTTTCTAATGTACCACTTATAAAGCCATTGAACTTGTGTTATTTGCCAAAATAATGCACTCACTTTCATCCAAAGAGGAATTGATGGTTCATGTCTGTCCTTTATCTCTTGATTTAACTGATAATAATCATGTATTAGTCTTAAATACAATATTTTTTAATTTTTATTTGATTATTTGGAATTTCTCCAGCAGCGTAACAATCAAATCTCATTGATCCAGCAGAGAGTCAATCTTGGAATTCTTAAACTATACTCAACTTCAGTAAACTAAGAGGCACATGGACTGACCGATCTGAGTCTTTCCATATAATGACTATTTGGCTTATGGCAATGTGTTCTTGATAAACCAGAAGGTACTTCTTCAAAATATTAAAATCTCCTTTAACCCCGCTTTCTCTTTGCTCTATAAGCTGTCATCATTCAGAAGGTTTGAAATATACAAACCATAGAAAAGCAGAGCTCCCAGGGACTAAACCACCAACCAAAGAATGCACATGCAGGGACCCATGGCTCCAGCCGCACATGTAGCAGAGGAAGACATTGTCTGGCATCAATAGAAGGAGAGGCCCTTGGTCCTGTGAGGATCCCATGTCTGCTTTGACTCATGGTTCCCCAAAGAGACAATTAGTATAGTGCTATTGATTGTCCCTCTTATCCACATTCTCCCAAAACTATATGATAATATGAATCTCAATTACTCTTATTATTTAAGACTAGACTGATATTTAACTTAGAAGCTTGAGAATATTTCATTCTATACACTACAAATGTCCTTAGTAAGAAATAAGAACTGAAAGAAGCAAGGATTGCAATTTCCTTGAGCATGTCTAACAGTCTGGGTTTCAGTATGCTTGCCCATTTGTTTTAATTTTGTAGACCTTAATAACTTGAATATAGTTTTATATACTCATAATAAAGTATCCCACGGAAATTGAACATCTGATGCCTCTTGTGCGGGGGACACTGTTCCTTAGAATTGCTTTGATTGTTAACAACTGGCCTGAGTATCACGTAATGGGTAACAGGTCAGGATTCTCTGAAGAAAACCCCTCATCTTCATCTAGGTAAAAATACATGCTATAAACCTGAGGCTCACTTTGTCTCAGGTTTGAGAGTTATCATATATTAACTCCAGTTTGGAGAATAATTTGCACTCTAGTTTACAATAATCTTGTACAGGATTCCTCCAGTGTGTCAGAGTTTGATGGATTGCTGCGATGTCTTCCTTGAAACTCAGAACTTTCTCTGAAACAAAATCCTTTATTACATTTTTTTCCAAATTAATTATAAAAGTTAAAAATGAAATCTTACTTTTGTCCACCACATTAATCCTAAGCACATCAGTCCTTTTTTGTCCATATTAATGGGAGCATAACACTAGTGAGATTTAATTTCAAACTTTTGTAATTATAGCTAAAATTAAATTTTACCATGGATGAATTGTCCATGTCTATAGATGAAAGCAGAGGAGGATTAGAAGCTGGACCTCCAGTATGACTAATGTTATCTTTGAAAATTAATTACAAGCAATGTGTAGAAATCTATATTTGGAACATTAAAGAGTTTCCAAGCAGGGATTTTTCAAATTCCCACACAAGTGTAGCATAAGGATGGGAAGTGGCAAGATTTTAGGAAACTCTTTGCTGCACCAGAGTAAAAGCACAAAACTTTATTCTGTTAATTAGGTTGACAGGAATAGGAGTTTTTCTGGTGTACAATGTGAATCCCAGCACTTCAAACACAGGGCTTTTATTAATCCACTAGTTAAAAAAATCATAATTTATAATTAAAACTGAAAATTTTAAAAGTTAGGGATAAATGGAGGAAGAAACTGAGACTGAAGATTTCTCCAAAGGAAATGATGTAAAACTAATATTTCCAATAATATCTTAATATATTAATATTCTTATGATAATGTCAGAGTCCTAGTACTGCTAGAGTAAAGAGTGGAGCAGCAGAAACCTAGACAAATCTTATCATTGACTCTCATTGATGCTTACAAATATAGGAAAAAGCCTTTTATTTCAGCACCTTTCAGACAGCCATTCCATCATTCAGAATTTACATGAATAAAGGAATTTTCATTATTGTTTTCTTAATACAGTGTCAATACCTTTAATAGAAAGAAAGACAGCTTTACATATAAACTCACAGCAAGCATATTTGTCTAATCAAAAAATCAGTAAATCCTGGTTTGCCTCATCATTTCCTAATTCGTAATTACTGATGGTTTGATAGTTTACTTTTCTTCAACTTTCCCTGTGTCATTTTGTTACATATTCAAACATTCACTTGAGTTCACTGGTGACTGTAGCCACACTGTTCTCAAAGCCAGAGAAGCCTCACATTGGACATCTCTTTTTGACATCTGAACATTTGGTAATGTGGTCCTGTGTCAGAGTGCACACTTTGCACTCTTTTCCCATGTTGTTAATTCATTACATTTACTATGGATCTAGTAATCCCTAGAGTCAAGTATAGCCTCAGTCCTCAATAAACACCTATTCAAATCACTCATTCCAAATCACTCTAGGTTTTTCTAGTCTATACTCATAGCAGTCTAGGCTGTTAAATCTTCTATGTCTCTATTGTACTGTGGAGGTATGAACCAAGATTGGTGTAAGTTTTCATATATTATTGTTTAATTTTTATATCCAGAGTATAATGTGCACAATATGCACTTCTAATTCTTTCCCCAGTTTCTCCATTTCATTCCAGTAATATATGGAAGATAGCACTCAGAAATCTTTTGTTAACTCACATATTAGTATCTAAGTATAAGTAGATAAGATTTAACTCCATCCTCATTTATAGTATCTACATTATTTTAAGTATTGTGATCAGAACTAGAAGATAGGCAAACAAAACTTTCTGAAAGTGAAACATGCAAAAGCATTCTGATGGGAGAATTGAGTTGGTATCTGTTGCTACTTTGTCCAAGCAGATTATGATTCACTGACCACCTAACGCTCAGAGAGAAGGGTCTATTTATGGTTTAAAAAATTACTAAAGTACAACAAGATTTTCTTTTAAACAAGTAATTTATTAAAGCCAAATGTGTAATGGGGAACTCATGTCCTTCTGCAATTCTCAGGATATCCCATATGATCCAAATTGTCAATAGTATCATTATTAGGGTAATAATAATTGTCATTTTATGCTCACAAATTTCCCTTGACAGAATAGCATGCCAGACATCTGTTACTACTACACCCCATTGCTTCTGCGTACTTGTATTAACCTCCTTACTGACCTAATATTTGTCTCCTCCTTCCCATTATGATACCAGGAGACAGTCATTTCTCCTTTCAGATATTTACAGGACCATCACCATCTTAAAGCAGTCAGCCCTGAGAAGTTATGCCCATCAGCTGGATGCAACTTGTGCTGCATTTTATGTTGCTTAGGTAGAATTCACTCAAAAGCCACTGAACACATTAGAAAGATTGCTTTGCCCCTCCTGACTCTAGCAGAAGCAATAAACCTGAACGCTATGAAAAGGCTATGAATTCATGGCCTCTGAGCTTAACAGTTAGAAATAATAAATGACTGAGTGGGATGTTATGACAATGTCCATCACTAAATACCGAGAGTCTCTCTCCATCTCCTTCTGCTGTGTATGTGGGCCAAGTGTTTCCTTCTCTGCTGTAGATCGATGACCCAAATGGTCAATTTGCATTAACCACAAAAACACATGTCCAGGTGTGCTAGCTGCATTAAGTTTTTCTCTACCATTTAGAGGTTCTGAAAGCCTTCTTCCCACAATGAAATGATCACTTATCTTTCATATTTTATCATCAGAAAAGGACTCATATATCTATATTTTTAAAATATTAGCATGTGAAGTTTTGGTTTTTTTAATGTAATAAGTAGCTACAACATTTCTGGGTGGAATTATTACTTTGGTCATGTGGGTATGCTTGCATTGTCGTAAAGAATGTAGTTTACAATGGTATGTTCCCATGGTCTCATTTCTTTTGTTAGAATTGATAAATTCATCACAGAAGCTCTTATTCCTTCAAGGATTAATTTGTCAGTGATCAAACCCGACCACACCTAACACTTCTATTATCCACTCCACATTAGTTGCCACTCTATCTTACTCTTTGCAGATAAAAATCATATTATCAAATTATTCCAGGAAAAAGAAGGTAAAAAGTTAATGGTTGCTGGGCGTTGGTGGCTCACGCCTTTAATCCCAGCACTTGGGAGGCAGAGGCAGGCGGATTTCTGAGTTGGATGCCAGTCTGGTCTACAGAATGAGTTTCAGGACAGCCAGGGCTACACAGAGAAACCCTGTCTCAAAAAGTAAGCAAACAAACAAAAAAGTTAATGGTTGAGACATTATAACTCAATCTACAATATATGTATCCCATAGATTTACCAGGTCATTGAGATGAGATTAAAAATGGAAAGAGACAGAATTTAAATCTTTCATTTTGAAAGTATGTAGCAATCACTCCATTGATTCTGATGTCAAATCCAATCACCTTTTGGGTAGAGTAAAAACTTCAAAAGTAATCAACTACTATGTAGTAGGATAGTAAACAACAGAAGATTGCTTCTGAATTAAATGAAACAAGGCAGGTACAGTGGGATGGAGTGGACCCAGAGAGGCGCGGTGAAGGGATGTCCAAGGGAGACATGATCATTCTTTGTTGAGATAGAATCATGACTTTTTTTTTTCTTATCAGAAGGAGTGAAAAAAAAGCCAAATATCAAGTAAAAGGCCAATTTAACACTGAACAATTAACTTAATATTAACAGATTTAGAAGAGAGGAATATCTTGAGTTTATAATAAAAGATTTACTCACATAAAACAGTTTAGTTTGTATTGTTAAAAAAAAAAAAAACAGGGTATCAAGATATTGCTAGAAATCCTTCAGGAGCCCACATAGGTGACTAAGGACTCAGTAATAGAAACGAACATGTTTGATAGATTCCTGTATAACAAAAACATTCATCCAGCTCATACTCTCATGTCTTGACAGCTTCATGACATATTTTCTAGGTTAATGTTGAGTCATTTTACAGAGAATGAAAAAGAAAGAGCAGTGATCTGAATCTACTTGGAAGCAAAACTACTAAAGAGTAGAAGAGTTGATTAAATGTATCCAGGTCTGCCTGTCTTTTCATGGAGCTAATATCACCAATTTTTGGTGATTTTCATGTCTAAAATGTGTTCTTTATTTGTTTATTCTTAATTCTTCTAGAAGATAAATTGTTTCTTTTTCTATATTAGGATACTGTATACAAAGCAATATGCTGGTCTAGAATTAGACCTTTTATTTGTTCTGCTCTCTGTGGGTAGTGTTGGGAAAAGGAAAGATATTTCCCATGTGCTGTGTTATGAGGGGCAGAGTCTTTCGAGACCAGAATAACTCTCTTTATGTTTTCCCCAGAGTGGACATGATGAGGTAAGGTGTCTATTGAATTGTCCTCACACAGCATTATCGAGAATAACTTCTGTGTAAGCTGCAGTACATGGAGGATTATTTGAAATCTAGTTCTCTTCCAAGTTTTAATCTTTAGAAAAATAAGACTGCCACATCCTAATGTGCTGAACATTTAAACATATCAAACTTAGTAATTTCTTTTTTTCATATTTTTTTTTATTCGTTACTTTTTTTTTTACAGTCCAGTCATCATCCCTCTCCTGGTCTGCCCTCTGACTGTTCCCCCATCTCATTCCTCCATCCTCATCTCTTAAGAGGATGTTCCAACCCCCCACCCCAACCCCACCAGACCTCCCCATTCCCTGGGGTCTCAAGTCTCTTGAGTGTTAGGTGTACCCTCTCTCATTGACCAGACCAGGTAGTCCTCCGCTGTATAGAGATGTCAGAGCCTCGTATCAGCTAATATATGCTGCCTGGCTGGTGGCTCAGTGTCAAAGAGATCTCAAGGTTAGTCTTTCTGCTGGTCTTCCTATGGAGTCACGAAGTATCTTCATCTGACTATTTTCAGCTGCTCACTGGGCCTCTCAGAGGACAGCTCGGCTAGGCTCCTGTCTGTAAGCATAACATAGCATAAGGAATAGTGTCAGGCCTTGGAACCTCCTCTTGAGATTGATCCCAATTTAAGCCTGTCACTGAACCTCCTTTCCCTCAATCTCTTATCCATTTTTGTCCCTGCAATTCTTTTACACAGGAGTAATTCTGGGTCAGAATATTTGACTGTGGGATGGCAATCCCATCTCTCTACTTGAGGCCCTATCTTTCCACTGGAGGTAGATTCTATAAGTTCCCTCTGCTGGGCATTTCCTCTAAGCTTCCTCCCTTTGAGTCCTGAGCATCTCTTACCTCCCAAGTCTCTGGTACATTTTAAAGAGTCCCCATACATTTTTCCTCAGTAATTTCAAAGAAGCACCATGTTGGAAAAGGGATGTTCAAAATAAAAGAATCTCTTATAAAAGCTGAAAATCATAACTGTGTGGACATCCCATGTGGTATTTGTGCAACACAGTCGTGATGTTTAGCTGAGATTTTATTCTTTGAAGCTAGTCCCTTTGTACTGCACAAATGAACAAATGATACAGGAACAAAAGTGTCAAGTTGGCTCTAAAATGTGTGGGTGTAACAGAGTCCTCTATAATAGATTCACAAGGTGAGGAATTAACATTGACCTTACAATGTCCATGTTTATACTTGCATATGCATACCATTTCCTCCTTTGGTGCCTTGATTAATGACTCTTCCTTTCTTTTTCTGTAGTTTCTCTTTTCTTAACTTTCTTGTTGATAAGTAGATTTTCATTCAAAAGCAGTGTCTCCATGGAGTTGAGAGATCACTTCCTGTTGCCAGCTTTAAGGTTTTCTCTTTCACAGTGCTAAAGACATGTTACCTTGCTTATCTGGCTCCTTGTGACTGGGCTTTCCTATCTTTTTATTTTAGATTGGGTAGCCAGTACTTTCTTTGCATGGCACTTGAGTACTGTTTTATGACTGCTAACTCCTAAGAAAATGAGATGTGCCTCCCATAAAAGGCTGAGTATTGAAGCTTCTAACTAAAGTTTAAATAGATGTCAATGAACTATGAGCTATAAATCTCCACATGCTTTCTACTCTAATTCTCAGACTTAATTTCTTTCATATTCCTATGTACTACTTTTATTTTGGTTCAGTAACTAAACTATATAACTTATAGACATCTTTCATTTTAAACCAAAGCGCTTATATTTAAGACAGAGTTACCTCTGCTCTAAAATAAGAAAACTCATAAAAAGACACTAATCTGGCTACTTCAAAACATTTATTACTGGTATCTTTTCACACCTAGAAGACAGCCATATTCCTCAGATGAAACTTGAGGCTATCGTCTTGTTTCATAATCTGAACAAATGAAAATGAGTTTTAAGATAGTTTTCTTTAGATTTTCCAGTCAATTTCCACTTTGCAAGTAACATGACAACAACAAAGATCTGTGCATGCCACTGGTTTTATCCTTTCTCCCTCCTGTGTATGTCTCTCTCTCTCTGTCTGTTATCTGTGTCTGTCTGTCTGTCTGTCTGTCTGTCTCTGTGTTTGTGTCTCTGTGTCTGTCTGTCTGTCTGCCTCTGTGTGTGTGTGTGTGTGTGAGTGTGAGTGTGTGTATGTGTGATTGTGTTCCTCATCCCCCTCTTTCTCCTCCCTGCCTTCCCTCTTTTCTCCTCTCCCTATTTCCCACTTCCCCCACTTCTAACTCTGTCATGATGACATATGAAATAAGAAAATAAATTTTAACTGCAACTGCACATTGTACCATTTTCTCCAGTGATGCAGTCTGTCATTATTAAGAGGACAAGAAGCTTTAATTATTTACATTTGGGAGTCTCTCAAACTCTTGTCATCACAAATGCTGAAGAATTTTTCTGGGAAAGCTTTGAATCATTTCCAGTTACACTCTTGTCTTAATATCTCAAGAAGGAAAAATAATGTTTCTACAACATACTTTATTAAACCCTTTAGGTCCTTTTACAAGAGAGGAAATACCAATTAACGTATAATTTAGCAGAACAAAATATTATCCCATTTCAACCAGTACCCACTTCCTTGAAGTTTACTCAAGCATTAATAACCATTTAATGCAATTTAACTACACTGAGGTATCCATTACATTAATATAATATATCCACCAGGAAATTTGAGTTTTGTCTCCATCCTTTCAAATTATAAGGTTTTTATCATTTTATTCTGCATTTTATGGGATTTACTTTTAAATCTTAGCTTTGTTATAGTGTGAAATGATCAAACTATTGCTACTGTTAATAATGGCAATTATATGATTTATTGAGACACCAATTGCAAGTGGGTTGTATTTGTTCATATGCATATAATTAAAAAATTTGAGGGCTGGAGAGATGGCTCAGTGGTTAAGAGCACTGACTGCTCTTCCGAAGGTCCTGAGTTCAAATTCCAGCAACCACATGGTGGCTCACAACCACCCGTAATGAGATCTGATCCCCTCTTCTGGGGTGTCTGAAGACAACTACAGTGTATTTACATATAATAAATAAATAAATATTTTAAAAAAATTTGAATATTTAAGCCACTAGATGTTGTTTCAGGATCACCAAATAAATCTAGAAATGTAAGTCCATCTTCAGACCTGACCATTAACTATCATCGTGTGAAGGCATACAAGTAAGAATGGTATCAATATAATGTAATATTACCTTGGAATTATGCAATGTTTCCAAAGAGAACTTAAATTACCTGCAGTAGCAATTGTATTAGTAGACATGTACTTACTGTTTAAGTTGGGAAGCATCTAATCATGAAACTTTTACAATATGGCAGCATTTGTTAGATTATGAAGTATTCAAATACCTGGGGAGGTTTCTGTCTTATGCCCTTGATTTTTAACCAAATACAGAGTTAAAGCTCTTCATCAAAACACCTTGACATCAAGGTTAGAGCAATCCCTAGAATCTAGCAGGCTCCCATTCAGTCAGAGTTTAAACAAGCACAAACAACAATGGATGAACTTGTGTTTTACACTTTGTTTTCCTGGGAAAGAATAAAGCTCCTATGTACTGTGGGCTCCACCACTCCACATCACTCTGTGCACAAACTGTGCTGCCTTGGATCATTCAATCTCCATGTAGAAAAAGGCTATGAGCCCGTAAGAATTGCGTTTCTCATATCTAATAAAGAATAGGTGCTTACTTTAGATTTTTATGCTTTTGCCAACTTATTATAATCTATTATTAATATTCATATTATTATTGCATAGCATTTGCTTAAATGGAATCTGCAAAGAGGTGATTTTGAAAGTAGAAGCTTATTGGAGAAATTCTAAGTGGAAGATAAAAACCTTGCTAAGTGAATGGCTAAGTTCTTAATTTCATTGATTCAAAGAAAAGTCTCTGTTACTTACTAGCACAAAATGGCATTTGAATAGCAAAACATACATACAACAAGAGTCAGTACTTCAGCAAAGTATATCAGCAATCCATCCATATACTATGCATATATAAATTCTTACTCTTTGCTCAATTTCTTTAGAAAGATAATAAATTTTGTAGTTTTTGTATGTGTTTTCTTACTGACTCCATTCATAGGTTATTCATAAATATTATTCTGAAATCTAGAAGTCAGGCAAAAATAAGGATGATAAATATATCCAGTGATGACTTTTTAGTGATATACAAATAAAAAAGTGTAAGTATCTCAAACACTCTTTTCCTACTTTGGCTTTTTATGGGTCAATATAATTTTAATGAAATAAAACAAGATCATAAACATATTTTGTTTGACTCTTTGCATTTTATTGGTTGTATAAGATGAGGTTCTTAAAAGAATAATGACTCATCAAGAAAGAATAAGTAGCTTTGAGGTCAATGAGAAGCTGTTTTTTAGAAGGGAATGAGGGAGGACAGAAAACAGAAGAGGAACAGTCATGTGATGTGCAGAAAGATGTGTCCCAAGTGGACTTTTCAAGAGTAGAGTTGCATTTTCCCAGAACCTCAGATTGTTGCTTAACTCATGTCCATCTTCAGCTAGGATAAACATGGTTTCTTCATTTATATTTTATTTTGTGCTTACCAAATTTAGGAGATAACTTTCATACTATCCATTTATAAGCTATTTATTAAGTACCTGTTATGACAAAATCTCATCTTCTGAACCATTGTTTTGGTTTCTGCTTCCTATGTTTTCATAATATTCACATCATAGGAAAAAAAGCTATTTCTGTAGGAACCAAACTCCTGTCCAGAAACACAGGCTTCTGGACTATTTATACTCCAGGATACCTGACTCCAAAATTATTTTTCATTTACAATCATTTCTCAGTAATACAGAAGTTAATTTTACCATTATTATTAAAACAAGACTGCTACTTTACTCATTCCAAATAAGACACAGTAGACATATAAAATATCTTTTCAATGTACTTTTTATTAAAAAGTAAAAAATAATTGTTAAATAATTTTAGATATCTTTTATCATTTAGTCATCATAAAGTTTTAGAAACAAACTTCTAGCCTATAATCTAAAATCCTCTTCCTGAGCTCCTAAATATGTCTCTCTTTTTCATTAATTTATCTATTTATTCACTTTACATCCCAATCATTGCTCCCTCTCCTCCTAGCCTCCCTCCATCCCACAGCTACTCCCTCCATTCACCCTCTCCTTCTCTGAGAAGGGCATAGGCACCCTCACTCAATATCAAGTCTCTGCAGACTAAGTGGGTCCTCTATTATAGAGGCTAGACATAGCTGCCAAGCTAGGTTAATGAGATCAATAGGCAGCAGCCTCACTGTAGTTGTTGGGGGACTTTCATGAAGATCTAGCTGCACATCTGCTACATATGGGCAGAAGGCCTAGGTCCAGTTGATGCTCTTGCTTTGATTGGTGCTTCCATCTATGGGAATCCTCAAAGGTTCTAGTTTGTTAACCTGTTTGGTCTTTCTGTGGAGTCCATATCATCTTTGGGTCCCTCAATCCTTCTTCCAACTCTTCTGCAAGACTCCCCAAGCTTTATCTAATATTTGACTGTGGGTCTCTGCATCTGTTTCCATTGGTTGTTGCGTAGAGCCTCACAAAGGACAGTTATGTTAGGCTCCTATCTGCAAACATAACAGAATATCATTAATAGTGTCATGGATTGATTCTTGCCAATAGAATGGGCCTCAATTTGGGCCAGTTATTGGTTGGACATTTTCTGTATCACTGCTCCATCTTTGTTCCTGCACATCATATAGGCAGGACACATTTTGGGTTGAAGGTTTTTGTCAATAGGCTGTTTTCCTTTATCTTCCAGAGAGAGTTCTGACTGGCTACATGAGGTGGCCACTCAGGCTTCATATTCCCCAGCGCTAAGAGTCTCAGCTACATTCACTCCTGTTTATTTCCTGGAGCCTCTCCAATCCCAGTTCTCATGTTTACCATAGAGATGCCCACCCTGCCCACCACTTATTTACATTCTTTCTCTCCTACTCTCATACACCTGATTCCCCCACCCTATTTCTACCCCCCATCCCGTCTCCTGCCTAGTTCCCTCCCTCCTTCCACAACCAATATCTATTTTATTTTCCCTTCTGAAAAAGATTCAAGCATCTTTCCTTGGTCATTCCTTATTTTTGATTTCTTTTGGTCTGTAGATTGTAGCATAATCATCCTGTACATTTGGCTAATATCTACTTATCTACATACCATTCATGTTCTTTTGGATCTGGGTTACCTCACTCAGGATATTTCCTAGTTCCATCCATTTGCCTTCAAAATTCATGATGTCCTTGTTTTTAATAACTGACTAATATTCTATAATATTAGTCATATAATATAGTTCATTGTATAAATGAACTATGTTTTCTTTATTCATTCTTCAGTTAAGGGACATCTGGGTTATTTCTAGTTTCTGGCTATTATGAGAAAAGCTGCTATATACATAATTGAGCAAGTATCCTCACGGGATGATGGAACATTCAGGGGATATATGCCAAGAAGTATTATAGCTGGGTCTTAAGGTAGAACTATTCCCAATTTTCTGAGTAACTGCCAAATTGATTTCTAGAGTGGTTGTCCAAGCTTGTACTCCCACCAGCAATAGAGGAGTGTTCCCCTTGTTCCACATCCTCTCCATCATGTGCTGTCATTTGAGGTTTTGATCTTAGCCATTCTGTTGAGTCACTTTGATTTGCATTTCCCTGATGACTAAGGATGTTAAACATTTCTTTAAGTATTTTTTGGCCATTAGAGCTTCCTCTGTTGAGAATTGTTTAGCTCTGTACGCCATTATTTAATTGAGTTATTATGTTGTAGTTGTTTAATTTCTTAAGTTATTTATATATTTTGGAAATTAGCCCACTGTAAGACATAGAGTTGGTGGTGATCTTTCCCTATTCTGAAAAGCTGATGTTATATCTTATTGATGGTGTCTATTTTCTTACAGAATCTTTTTCAGTTTCATGAAGTCCTGTTTATCAATTGTTGATCTTAGTGCCTCAGTTATAGGTTTTCTATTCAGGAAGTTGTCTCTTGTACTAATGAGTTCAAGGCTATTACCCACTTTCTGTTCAAATTATATTTAGTATATCCTTGAGGTCTTTGAACCTCTTAGACCTCAGTTTTGTACAGGATGATAAATATGGAAGTTTGCATTCTTCCACTTGTAGACATCCAGTTGGACCAGCTCTCCCTTTTACATTGTGTGGTTTTAGCTTCTTAGTCAAAAATCAAGTGGAAATAGATGTGTGACTTTATTTCTGGGTCTTCAATTAATTTCTTGATAAGGCTGTCTTTTTCTATTTTAGTACCATTAATCTTTTATATCTATTTCTCTGTAGTAGATCTTGAAGTCAGGGATGGTCATGCCTTTAGAAGTTCTTTTATTTTACGGGATTATTTTAGTTATCCTGGCTTTTTTGTTTTTACATATGAAGTTGAGCATTGTTCTTTCAAGATCTGTAAAGAATTGTGTTCAAATTTTGTATTCAAAAATTGTATTCAATTCCCATCAATTGCTATGGTAAGATGGCTATTTTCAATATGTGATTTCTACTTATCCATGAGCATGGGAGATCTTTCCATCTCTAGATGTCTTTTTTCCATTTCTTCTTCAAAGACAAAGTTCTCATAGTACAAGTCTTTCACTTACTTCATTAGAGTTACACCAAGATATTTAATTTTATTCTACTATTCATAACTGTTGTGAAGTGTATTGCCCTCCTAAGTTCTTTCTTAGCCCATTTGTCATTTGTATAAAAGAGGTCTACTGACTTCTTTTTTTTAAATTGGATATTTTCTTTATTTACATTTCAAATGTTATCCCCTTTTCTGGTTTTCCTCCCTCTTGGAAATACCCTATCATATCCTCTCCCCTGCTTCTATGAGGGTGTTCCTCTACCCACCCACCTACCCTATACACTCCCACCTCCCCACCCTTGATTCCCCTACACTGTGGCATCTATCAAGCCTTCATAGGACCAGGGTCTTTTCCTTCCATTGGTGCATGACAAGGCCATCCTCTGCTACATATGCAACTGGAGCCACGTATACTCCTTTGTTGATGTCTTAGTCACTGGGAGTTCTGGAGGGATCTCATTGGTAGATATTGTTGTTCTTCCTATGGGGTTACAAATCACCTCAACTCCTTCAGCCCCTTCTCTATGTCCTCTATTAGGGACCCTGTGCTCAGTCCAAGAGTTGGCTGCTAACATCTGCTTCTGTATTTGTAAATCTCTGGCAGGGTCTCTCAGGAGACAGTCATATCAGGCTCCTTTCAGCATGCACTTCTTGACATCCACAATAGTGTCTGGGTTTGGTAACTGTGTATGGGATAAATCCCCAGGTGGGTCAGTCTCTGAGTGGCCTTTCCTTTAGTCTCTGCTCTATACTTTATCTCCATATTTGCTCTCCTTCTAAGAAGGACTGACATACCCACACTTTGATCTTCCTTCTTATTGAGCTTCATGTGATCTGTAAATTGTATCCTGGTTATCTGGATATCCACTTCACAGTGAGTGTATGCCATGTGTTTTCTTTTGCAATTGGGTTACCTCACTTTCAGTTAATTTTGTATCTATCCACTTCGCCGAAGGTGTTTGTCAGCTGTAGCAATTCTCTGGTAGAATTTTTTTGGTCACTTATGTGTACTATTATATCATTTGTGATAGCAATAGTTTGACCCCTCTTTTCCAGTTTGTATATGCTTCATCACCTTTAGTTGCCTTCTGCTATAGCTAGGACTTCAAGTACTATATATTGAAGAATGCAAACAGATCCATACTTATCATCCTGCACAAAACTGAAGTACAAGTGGATCAAAGACCTTGATATAAAACCATATATACTAAATCTAATAGAACAGAAAGTAGGGAATAGCCTTGAACTCATTGGTACGGGATACAACTTCCTCAACAGAACACCCATAGTTTAGGCACTAACATCAATAATTAATAAATGTAACAACATGAAGTGAGAGAGTAGATAGCCTTGCCTTGTGCCTGATTTTAGTGGAATTTTGAGTTTCTCTCTATTTAATTTAATGTTGGCTACTGTTTTTTTTTTTTTTTTTTTTTTTTTGTATATTGCCTTTATTGTGTTTAATTATGGGCCTTGTATCCCTGGTCTCTCTAAGACTTTTAGTATGAAGGGGTGTTGGATTTTGTCAGAGGCTTTTTCAGCATCTAATAGGATGGTCATGCATTTTTATTCTTTTAATTTGCTTATATGGTGGAATACCTTGATGACTTTTCATATACTGAACCACCTGTGCATCCCTGGGATTAAGTCTACTTGATCATGGTGGATGATGTCTTTGATGTGTTTTTAGATTCAGTTTATGAGTGTTTTATTGATTATCTTTGCCTCAATTTTCATAAGGGAAATTGGTCTGAAATTCCCTTTCTTTGTTGAGTCTTTGTGTGTCTTAAACATTTTCAGGTCTTGAACAGTCTTAATCATTTGTTTCACCTATGTGATTGTATTTTCCTATGTGTCTTTCCTTTCCTCTGTAAGGGAGGAACTCTACATGTTCGACTGTATTTTCCTGTATTTCTTTAAGGGATTTATTCTTTTCCTCTTAAAGCCATTATGATCTTCATAAAGCTAGATTTAAGGTCACTTTCTTAGGATTCAGTTGTGATAGGATACTTAGGGCTTGCTGTAGTTAGAGAGCTGGATCTCGTAGTTTCATATTGACCTGGCTTTTGTTGATTGTGTTCTTACACTGGCCTTTAGCTATTTGGTTGACCCTAGTTTTGGCAGGCCTGGTATTCCCTGGTGGCAGCAGGCCTCCAGGGATGCAGGCAGAACTGGTAAGCTCTCATGACTTCAGGCGTCTGGTTGCCTGGTTGAGTGGACAGGCCTCCAGTGATACAGGTGTAGCTGGTGGTCCCTGATATTTGTAGGTTATTCTTTGCCCTCTGAAGGAACAGGTCTTTGGAGATACAGGGAAAGCTTTGGTCGAGCAAATGAAGTACAGAGCTTGTAGGTGGGGCTCTCCCTTGCTAGGTTTGCCTAGAGGGCCTGGCAGGTTGGTAATTGGGGTAAGAGGTCTCATCTTGTGCTCACGGACATTCATAGGCATCTGGGATTGTGATTAGAGGTATGTACCAAAAGATGGAGCACAGTAGAGACAGGACATGGGATACTGGGATTGCTAAGTGACCAGCAGGCAGGGAATATGCCTCTTTTTCTGATGTTGAGAAAAATCCCACCTAGGAAGTCAATCATTTTGACTGTTTCTTAATATCTACTTAAAGATTGTTAGAATCTGGTAGCCACAAATTGGAAGCTTATTATTGAACACAAGTGTCAGGATGAGAGTTACATGTAGGAAATAGAAGCCAATAAAGGAAACAAAGCATAAACCTTACCATCCTGTTTTTCTTGAAAGAAAAGCATCATAGATTGGGTTTTTCAAGTGTAGAGACTATGTTTAATGAAGACATTCCAACCATCCTCATGTGGACTTACAATTCTGTTTTGTTTTGTCTTATTGGCATTGTTTATTAAGATGAGTTTATTTGGACAATGTAATATTTGACTTGATATGCTTATCATCACTACCCTAAGTGCTTGCAACATTAAGTCCAGCAACTGTGTTCTTTAAGAAAAACATTTGTATTTTAATCACATAAATAAATAAAATTGATTACAAATATATAAATAGACTACTACTCTACTTATATTTGCTTAAATAATCAAGATATCATCTAATTTCCTAATACATTTTAGGACGAGGAAATTTTCTTTACCTAATAAAAAGTATTAATCACCATAGTATAAAACATACTGAAAATAAAACAGGTAAATTTTAGAATCCATTACACCTCAAATATTAAGTATCATTATTAATTTCCCTGTTTATAAGTACTAATTAATTTAAAATTAATATCAAGAAACCATTTCTGTATTATCTAAACTTCATTTTGTCATTTAGATTATTGAAATTTCAGCTTGTCTAAACTAACCAACAGAAATTATACCTTATCTCAAAAGTAAAATAACCAAAGTCCTGCCTACCTCAACTTATTGCTTAGCTTTTCATATTTTTCACTGTTAATAGTACTAGATTGCATAATATTTAGGTTACTTTCCATGCTAGTAACCAAAATCAGGTTTTTATTCCCTTTGTGAGTTTGCAATACCAAATAATGTAGAAATTTCAGACAAGTTAATCCACTGTGTATTTCTAGGGTTTCTAATTTTTCATTGTTTAAGGATACAGTTTCAAAGAAGTCCTCAGTTTTGCACTTATAATCTAAGTAACAATTAAAACTGGTTTCTAAATAGTTTCTTCTGAACTTTACAGGGGTGGCTCAATGAATAAGGCCTGGGGACCAGAGTGACTCAGGCAGGAGTGACTTGAATCCCCAGATGCTCCTCGTACCTCCATTTGTGCTTTGGCACAGGTTTCACATATATCATGTAGACAAACACAAATAAACACAGAAACACACACAGACACACTCATACACCCCCATACACAACAAATACGTAAAAGATAATTTTTTAATCATTTGTAGTTTTAACAACAGAAGTTTGGACAGCTTGGCAGATTTAGTTCTGAAACTCAGCTTTTACCTTTACTTGAACTGAAATGTGGCTACAATTCACTGTAATTTGGTACATCATATATCTGCTCTTAAAGAAATGATAGATCCAAAAAACTCAGTAAAGGATGGATTTCTCATTAGAATTCCTAATTATGAAATGAATACTGGGATTTCACATGTAGCCACACTCCTCTCAAAGGCACAAATTGTATTCACACATATATAACACTAATATACACCACACACACACTATATTCATACATTTAATTTTCTAATCTTCCAATTTCCAAATTATACCTTAAGCACAGCAATTAAACATTATTCATACAGATATTTTTAAAAATTACATTTTGTTGTGAAATTTTTTTCATAAACACTTGTTCTGTTTTTCTGATGTTGAATTACTATATTGCAAGGCTTTGTTTGGTTTTTTTTGACCTGTTGAAGATTGAGCAACATTCCAGTCTCAGTTATTTCTTAAACTTGCCTTCTAAAGGCAGATCCAGGAATTTTCATTTTAAAAAATCAAACAATTGAATTTTTTTCCTTAAGACTTAGTATTCAGCTCTTTATGTGACGCTTAACAAAATACCCAAGATATTCAAGTTGCAGGAAAAAAAGCCTATTTTTTGTCAAGATTTCAGTTCAAGATGTACTCACGCTGCCACCATGGGCTGGAGATAAGTCAGAATATGATGGGACTGGAAATTCTGCTTTCTGGCAGACAGCAAGGAAGAATATGGGGAGATGGAAGGAAGCCAAGCACATGCCCTTCGCAGGTGACATACTTCCTTCCATCATCAGGACCACTATCCCCCTGAGCATTCACCTACTGGGTCATCACTGGACCTTGTTCTTTTTCTTAGTCATGAGCTTCTCACACCATAATTTTTGTTAATATTATAGTTAGAAGAATGTGATTTCTTCAAATACAAACCATTTGCATATACATTTTATATATAAGCATAAAAGTAAATAAAACAGCTAAAGAAAAGACACACATGACAAACATTGCATTTACTCCTAGAAATGTTGTTACCGAAGGTTCTTCTAATTATTTTAACTCTATTTTAAGGAGAAAATTGCAGATTACAAACTATTTTATGTGGCATTAATGAAATTTTGTCTTTAATACTAACTGTTCAATTCAGTTATTCTCATCTTATTAACATACAACTTTTGGAGACATAATTTCTAACCTGTGCTAGATATATAACTTTTTTTATGATTCAGTATTGTCATGAACATGAGAAATAGTAATATAAAACAGTCTGATTAGTAAATACTAACTAAATTGTGGCCATTATGATTTTCATAATTTAATATATTGTATTTGTAATATGGATTAATCTTATAGATATCAAGCAATCCAAGCACCCATAACCTTTAAGGATACAATACAAAACTATTACTTGTATCAGCCTTACCATCCAATAGAATAGATGAGGTGATGGAATTGAAGCTACTGTGTATGAATTACATCAAAGCTGTTTGCTTTTGTTAAGAGAGCCTAGAAAGCCAAGAAAGTCATTCTCAACACCAGATTATAACTAGTGGTAATTCTAGCACTTTTTTTTTTTAATTTTTACCTTTGCACTATGTGAACTTTCTCTGGAAAGGAGGAAAATGAGCAAGCTAGACTCAACAGGATGAAGACTAGGCCCCACACGATATGAAAGCTTTTCTCTGTGTAGTCCGGGTAGTTACGCAGATATGTAAATCAAAAAGAAAGAGGTAAGAAGACTAGAATACTGGTCTTAGAAAATACTTAGAATACTAAGATGTGATCTTTCCTCTTGATCAAAATTCATGCCTTGAGCCTCATGCGTGCAATCATTTCAGCACATGAAACCCTTGGTAGAGTGCAGAGAGCCTTTTATTTCCCTCAAAACTTAAGTGCCATCTAGCACCCAAACATTTGTTTTCAAATACAACTATTTTGAATTTATATTTTCTTTATATTATGAAAATAAATGAGCAAATTTCCATAATTTGTATGAAACAATTCAGCAAATAAGTTGTCAGATTTATTGACAGTGAAATTTAGTGGAACTAGCTGATGGAAAATTACTACAACTCCCAAATGCCAACCATGGAAACCTTTATAGTTTAAAAGAATAATTAAAGTAATTGACTCCATTAATTCCAGTGGGAAAAGTTTATTAAGAGACAAAGTAATCTCAGCAACTGGGAAAATGGCTAAACTGGTAGGAATGCTGTGTGCACAAATATAAGGACCTAAGTTCACAACTCTTCAAATGTCATAGAAAAAGATGTGTCTCTCTCTCTCCCTCTCCAGGCTTGTTCTCTTCCACTCTAGCTTCAGATTCCATAAGAAGACTTGTCTTTTCAGAATAAAGAATAAGGTAATAGAACAATGTACCCAATGTTCTCTTCTAAAATCCATGCATCTGCACATTTGGACAAACACCAAGTTACGACAAAAGTACAAGGATAGTGCTTACTTCCTCTGTCCTCACCATTTTAATAAATGAGAAAATATTTTCTTATGGCTTTAGACACTTTCATTAGTTTCCTTCCCTGATGAGATATCTCACCATTTTCATGTCTCCGGTAGACTTGTACCTTTAGTAATTGTGTTCTGGTCTC
>JADRCC010177282.1:1672-15335 GCA_019843855.1 Hylomyscus alleni | reverse complement strand
GGGCACAGAACCTACACAGGGCCAAGGGCCTCTCCTCCCATTGATGATCAACTTTGCAATCCTCTACTATACACATGCTGCCAGAGCAATCAGTCCCCCCATGTATAGTCCTTGACAACCCAGTATTTTATTGAACAACACAGAACATAAATTGTTGGCACAATCAAGTATTCTTGGAACGTTTTTCTTCTATTGGTTAAGAACTTACCCGAATGAAGATCTAGAAAGAGGACAGAAACAAGAAAGGAGAGGTCCAAGGATGCAGCTCAGCTGGTAGAGCGTACACACAAAGTCAGGGTTCCATCCCCAACACCATGGAAAGTTAGGTAAGGTGGCACATACCCATGATCTCAGCACATAGGAAGTAGACACGGGAATATTAAGAGTTCAAGGTCATCCCCAATTAAATAGGACCTTTGAAGCTCAGGTTAGTCTGTGCTGATCTTGTAGTCTACCAACAGGGATATCAACACAGAAACTGCCCTTCGGAACCTGTACAGAGCAGTGAAAGAAAAGGCATCTCGAGGTGACTATGTGAGTTGGTGAGTTCTGCCACATGCCTAACCTCAGTTCAGTGACTAAATCGGTCCTGGTCAATGAGAAATAGGTGACAGGTAACTGTCACAGCTGTATCTTGGATGCTGGTTTGTTTCCCTTTCATCCTGTCATGATAGAGATCTGAGCCAGGAGATGAAACAGCTGCCCTGCAGCTATGCAACCATGAGGACAAAGACATCAATTACATCAGTGGTAGAGCTAATGAATAGGAAATGCCTATTTCTCTGACTCAATCATGGGGCCATTGTCTCACTTTGCCCCTCATGACCTCCTCTTCTTGAGCAAGGCAAGAACATCCTTCCTGGTTTCAGTCTTGATCCTTGGGCTTCTGTTGCCTTTGACAGAATAATCCCACCTAATACAGAACCTCACCAAGGACTTATGGGGGTCTGACATGTAATTCCTGTACATGTATCAACCCATTTAAAATCACCCTCAATTGTTTATTATTTGTGTATGTATGTGTATGTATATGTATATGTTCATAGGGGTGCATAAGTATGCCTAAGTGAACACATGTATGAAGGTCTGAAGCCAATATCAGATGGCATTCCTCAGGTACCATCACATTGTTTCCTGACACAAGAAAATTGGCTTACCAAGTAGACTGGGCCAGCTGGCCAATGAGCCCCAGGGATCCTCCTGACTCCACCTCCCCAGGCCTGAGATGACAAATGTATTCTGCCACACCTGGCTATTTTACATGGTTTCTGGCTATTGAACTGAGTTCTCATGCTTGCACAGCAAGCACTTTACTGAGCCATTTGCCCAGTGTTCCTGAGTGATTTAACAGTACTCAACATTCTCAACTATTCTGTAGCTATGTCTTAAGAAAGGCAGTACATTATTACTTTATTCCAGACATAAGAGCAGAGATATTGACTGCAAAAAAAAACCTCACAAATTTCCCATACAGTAATAACCTGGTAAAAGAGGCCAATACAGCTTGTAATAGAAGGGTCCAGCAGAGAGATCACAATGGCTTTCAAAACTGTGTACTCAGTTTTAAAAGTGAGGAGCATTAAGCTTCCCCTTCAACTTTCAACAGTTTTGTATGCACTTTGACAGCAACCACAACCCAGGAGACAAAGGAGAAATGTTGTTTAGACTTGCACAATGCTGATAAGACAAGAGGCAGCCATCCCTTAACACACACCTAAGTTAGAGAAGACACCAGACAAGTGACACTGAAGGAAAACACATTAGTTAGTGTGGTGGTTTAAATGAAATGTCCTTCATGGTCTTGGGCATTTGACTGTTCAGTCCACAGTTGGTGGCAATGTTTGGGAAACTTAGAAGGTGTAGCCTTGTTAGATGAAATGTGTCACTGGAGGCAGGCCTTGAGAGTTTAAAGATTTGTAGCATTTCTAGTTTGCTCTCTCTGCTTTGTGCTTACAGTTCAACACATGAGGCCTCAGCTTCTGCTCCAGACATCATACCTGCCACAGGTTGCCTCTACTCTGCCATCATTGGATTCCAACCTTCTGGGACTGTAAGTCCAAACAACTTTTTTTTTTTCTTTTATAAGTTGCCTTGGTCATGGTGCTTTGTCACAAGAATAACAAAGTAACTAATACAGTCAGTAAATCACAGTGAGCAAACCCACCACCCACCTAATCTCAAACTCATCACCCTATTGAGCTAGAATAGGAGAAAGTGACTTTTCAACAATCCTTAGTCAAGCAGTGAGCTGCTAATCAGACCCCCTCCTCTAAGCTAAAGCCACATGAAGGAGTTCCCACTATGTATCTACCATTCCCAACAAGATCAGCAGACCCACAGGCCTCTTCAGGCACAACATAGTGTTCATTTGGCTCTCTGCCACAGATCTAATGACTCCACTAATTTTTAAAGTCACTTTAAAGCAAATGTATTCCTAACACTGAAATATTAGACAACACATTTCTATTGATAATAACACCATGATAAAAGATCCCAGATGTGCACCAAGGAAAACAGCCACAGATTTAAGAATGGTTTGTAAATTATAAATGTCTTTTTTGCTAATGAAAGTGCTGCTTCTGTACAATAGTGGGTGGAAATGTTTTTATTTCTAAATCACAGAATAATCACATTTGTAGTATAAACCTGAGAAAATTTTGAAGGTTTTTTCCTGTGATATTTTTGGAAGCACAGTGTATGTGCATTTATGTGTGCATGTATGAGAGTGTATGTTGGTGATAACGTTTTGGGATTTTGACTTTGTTTTGCAGTACAAAGATCAAAACCAAGTCCTGGCATGTACTGAGCCAGGGTTTTATCAATGGACTATTCTTCAAGTGCAGAATCAATAATCTCATGCTGTGGCACAGATTTGTCTCCAGGCTTCAATCACAGTTCAAGCATCGCACTTTATATGTGTGTGAATGTACATGTTCATGTGGGTATGTGCACATATCCTTGTGTATGCTATGGTGTGTGTGTGTGCATGTAAAGGACAGAGGTCAAAGTAGGGTGTCTTTGTCAGTCACTCTTATGTCTTAAAGACAGAGTTTGTCACTAAACAAGTTCACCAGCTTACCCTCAAGAACACTACAATTTCCTCATCACCAGAACTGGGATTACAGAGGTATGCTACCATGCCCAGCTTTTTATATAAGTGCAAGGGATCCAAACTCAGGTTGTCATGCTTGACTAGCAAGCACTTTACCAGCTGATCCACTTCCTCAGTACAATTATTTCTGATCCTTGAAAATGAGAAAAATACATGGAGCCTGGGTTGTGTTTCATATTTCACACGCCCTGCTGTGTTCCTATCTTACATCAAATCACAGATCCAATGGCACCTTCTGCTATATTGAGCCAACAATAAACTGTAAGATGTGCAGATCTGGAGAATAATTGCAGAATCTGTGTCTTTGGTAAATAAGGACTTTAAGTGTTGCTCTATTTAGAATTATATAACACAGCTTTGTTTGTGCCCTGAGCAACTGGCTTTCAATATGTAATACTCCCTGTGTCATACAGAAATGCACTACTTACCATGATAAGTGGAGTAGTTTACAGTACTTATTGGTATGTCTGTCCATCTACCTGCCTGAGGAACCCAAGGAAAGTTCCAAAATGACTACAGCTGGAAATTAAGGAAGATTTAGGAAATGAGATTTAAATAATTGAACATGTTCATTTCATAGCAATTAAAATGCTTGTATGGTACCAAACCAAGATAAATGCTTTTTATATATTATGACTGTTTAGGGGTAGGGTTGAAAGTGTGTGTGCAAGTGCATGTGGACACCAAAAAAATAGGATTTAAATAATTGAACAGGATCTTCTTACAGCATTTAAAATGCTGGCATGATACCAGAAATCAGGGTAAATATTTTTTATATATTATGACTAGTTAAGGGATTGTCGGTATGTGAAAATGCATGTGGAGGCCAGAAGTGGATGTCTTCTCGATTACTCTCTACCTTAGTTGTTGTTGTTGTTGTTGTTGTTGTTTTTGCTTTGGTTTTTGTTTTGTTTTGTTTTGTTTTTTGAGATGGGGTCTCCTAACTGAATGTAAAGCAGGTAGACTGGTTGGCCAGCAAGTTCCAGGGATCCATGCATCTTCTCCACTGAAAGGAGTAGGATATGGGTTCAAGAAGGCCACACTGAGAAGGATTTGTAGGGGTAAGGAGATTATTAAAAGAGTTACTAAGGCCATGGACATACAGACCAACAGCAGCATGACCAGAGCTCTAAGAAGAGTTCAAACCAGAGGTAGACTACATTGTATGAATTCTGAAGAGAGAAATAAGGACCCACAGGGCAGAAGTGGGAGAGTCTCTCCTCTTCCTTCTCCTCCTCCTCCTCCTCCTCTTCTTCCTCCTCCTCCTCCTCTTCTTCCTCCTCCTGAGGCAAGAATGTTTTCAGGATAGGAGCCTGCAGCCATGCTCTCTGATTTCCAGGCAGGAGGCAGGAAAGGGAAACTGAAGCAGAATTTTGTCTAATAATACCTACTTTGATGCAAACTCACTTCCCTAGGCTGGGTGAGAAAACCTGGCATGTACAAGACTTATGACCAGAGACTCATGGACAATGTCTTAGTGGGGTGCCTGACTATCTTTATCTATGAGAAGGGAAGAATTCCTAAGGGTACAATCACCTGAGCACAAGCTAATTCTGACATTGCATTCTAACATGCATCTGCCCTCAGCCTTGGGGGTAAGACACACACAGCTTCACTACTTGGCTTTTTCATATGGGTGCTGAGAATTCAAATCATGATGCTTGTACAGATTTATTCTCTGAGCCTTCTCCAGTCCCATATATCACAACTCTCAGCCTGTATAAAAACCCAGTGAAGTCGGTTTGATTGTCCCTGTCTAACAAGATAGCAAAATGAGACACAGAGGTGAATGCCAGACCTGACATCGCACAGTGAGGAGTGGGACCATGGAAAGGGAAAACCAAGTATGTGGGACTCCAGAGCATTGGCCTTCGGCTGGTATGTTATATTGCTTCTCATCACCACAGGGGTTGAAAAACATGCCTATGAGCCACATCTCCCAAGATCTGTTTTTATACCAAGCTATATTGCAACAAAGATATGGTCCTTCTGATCCACACCTGCTTTCATGTACAACTTCAAACAGCAGAAAGCATGTGGCCAGGTTCTGGAAAGATGGCTCAGTAGTTTAGACTTCATGGTGGTCTTATAGAATAGCTCACAAATCTAGCTCCAGGGAAGCCAACGCCCTTTTCTGGACTGCATAGACACCCGCATTCACACATGCACATACCGCTCCAAACATATATACTTTTATAAATAAGAAATAAAGCTAGTAAAAATAATAAAAAACACTATATGTTCAGCAAAACCATGATCTAAAGTGTCTTAATTGGAGTTTCTGTTGCTCTGATACAACATCATAACCAAAAGCAACTTGGGAAGAATGGAATTTATTTCAGCTTACAGTTCTACATCACAGTTTATCACTGAGGAAAGTCCAAGCAAGAACTCAAAAACAGGGCAGGAACCTGGAAGCAGTAACTGAAGCCACAGAGAAATGCTATTTACTGGCTTGCTCTTCATGCCTTGCATAGCATGCTTTCTTATAGCACCCAGGACCACCAGCCTGAGGATAACACTGCCCACAGTGAGCTGGGCCTTCCCACATCAATCATCAATCAAGAAAAATACACCACAGGCTCGCCTACAGGCCAATTCTCAACTGAGGGTCTTTCTGCTAAAATAACTCTAGCTAATATCAAGTTTACATAAAGCTATCTACAACACCTAGTATGTTTGAGGTCATGAGTTCAATCCCCAGTGATACAAAATACTAGAAAACAAAACAGAAAATAAAAAGAAATCAGGGGCAGACAACAACAACAAAATATCCACTTGTTTCTAACTCAATATAGGCTAATTTTAAATCAGCATACACTTCATACTCCTTTGTCAGGAGTCAAAAGGTAGTACAAAGAGGGCTAGTCAGATAGTTCGGCAAGTAAAGGTGCTTGCCACTAAGCCTGATGACCAGAGTCTGATCCTTGGGGATCTACATGGCAGAAGGAGAAAATTGACACACACAAGTTGTTCTCTGACCTTCACATGTACACACTATGGTACACACATACACAATACATGTAATAAAAAAAATAAATGCTGCACAGAAAAAAAATTGACCGAGCTTAGAAAAAAAGATGAATATGCTTAAGGGTGTTAGGTCACAAAGCAGGCCCCAAAATAGCAATGCAGCTGACAGTGGCCTAAGATGACAGCAGGGGCCCAACACAGGTCAGGTTCTTACCAGGTTAACAGAAACCTAAGCTGGGTTTGTGTTTGTCAGAAAAGCCAGTATTTCCCTGCCCCTATCAGCAAAGTGTAATAACTCCAGTTCCCAATAAACTGAACAGCAATTCAGAAACAGCAATTCAGAAACCCCAACCCTGCTGACCATCTCTCACTGAACTGCAGCTCTCTCCTGAGACAGCCTGGCAGTTTGTCCCTCAATTCTATCTATGGAGTGGTCTAGTCCAGTTCTGTCACTGCATCTTGCTTACAATGGGAAGATAGAGAGTGCAGAGAGACAGAGTTGAATAAAGTATGACTAACTTAAAGTCTTCTAGCTTTAGAAAAAAAAATGCAACGATATAGGGATTCCATTGGCTATCAAAATGGTGGTTGGAGGATGAGAGACAGTGAACTAAATATCAATTCTACTGAGTTCTGTGCCAATACTACTACAAATATCTAATATCCAGTCCTGTATGGCCACTGCAGGTATCACCACTACTAATGTACTCCGGGAAAGTTGAGAGATGAGAAATCCCCAGGAGATGATACCAAAACAAAAGCCAGCAAAAGAGAAGGACACTTATGGAGAAGAGTAGAATATGTCTTTCTTCACTGGGAGGGGGAGCTTATATGCACATGTTAGTGTGTGCAGGTGGGCACACTTGTGTACATTCACAAAAGTCTGAGGAGAACATGGGGTGTCCTGTTCCATCTGTTTCTTCCCTATGCCCTTGAAACAAGGTGTCTCACTGAACCTGGAGCTAAGCTGACAGCAAGCAAGCTCCAGCAAACCTCCAGAATCCCCAGCCATAGCTTTTTATGTGAAGGCCAAAGATTCCAACTCAGGTATTCATGCTTGCATGGTAAGTGCTCTCACCCACTGTGTTAGCTCCCCAGCCCCAACATTTTCCTTTCTTCCACCAGAAGATTATATTTTATACCTTTAGACTAAATGCTGTGAACCTAATGATTGATTTTCTTTTCTGTCAGTAGACTTGAACGATGAACATGGTCCTAAAAATATCTTTCCAGCTAAGAGCACACAATAAATTGAGAAGGGGAGAAATTGCATCTGACTGTAGCATATATTCTATCAGCTGCTGCTAATTAACTAAAGGGCCAATTACCCAGTGCTCAAACACTGGAAAGGAGCAAAGAATCCTATTATATGCAGAAAGTCGTCATCCTAATGAAATCATTATCTCTAAGAGGAAAAAAAGAGTTGTAACTCAAGCTCCAAAAGCACAAAGTGTCTGATGGCTGGGGGCATTACAATGTCCCATTCCGACTGTGGAAAAAGAATCCCATTAACATGGTATATGCCAGATGAAAGTTTTATAGTCCAACACAGTCTGTCATACATTCTAGAAATCAATGTTCTTGTGTGGTGAGGGTAATGTTTTCTTCATCCCAAGTCATAATGAACACCTTGACAAATTAGCAGAATAAATCAGTATCTCTCTCTCCCTCTCAGTCAATCTCTCTAGCTTTCTTTTTTTCTCTCTCTCTCTTGCTTTCTATCTCTGTCTACTGTCTCTATCTGTTGGCTTCCTCTGTCTCTCTTCCCATTCCCTCCCCTTCCCTTCCCCCACAACAATGCTCAAAGAGCAAATACTAAGAGGATAACAGTGTTTTTTGACTCCTAAAACAGCATCCAGTCACATGTTATCACAAAGAAGAAAAAATAAATCAAAATAGTATTGTGAATCAGAAAATTTAAGCTTCAAAGGGTCCAAAGGTAGAAATTAGGATGATGACTTTAGCACTTTAGTCCATAAAGTTCTTGCCACACAAGAATAATAACATGAGTTTGATCCCCAGAATACATCTAAAAAGCCAATCATTGTCACTCCAACACTGAGGATGTTGGGATAGGAGGATCTCTGCCATTCACTGCACTGCCAGCCTAATCTACTTGCTGAGCTTCGGGCCTTATCTCAACAAAACCAAGGTTGGAGGCTGGAGAGATGACTCAGTGCTTAAGAGTGATTTCTGCTTTTCCAGAGAACTGGAATTCCCAGCATCCACATCCATTGGCTAGTAACTACCTGTACCTCCAGCTCCAGGTAATCCAGTGGCTTCTCTGGCCCCTGTGGCCACTGCACTCACATACACATACTGACAACACACATAAATGCACACACACACACTTGAAAATTAAATAAACCATTTATTTTTTTAAATTTCTATTTTATGTATATAAGTGTCTTGCCTGCATGTATATTATCTATATACCATGTGGATGTTGGGTGCCCTCAAGGGCAAAAGAAGGCATTGGATCCCAAGGAACTAGAGTTACAGTTGGTTGTAAGCTGCCAAATAGGTGCTGGGAAATAAACCTGGATCCTCTAAAAGAATAGCAAATATTCTTAGCTGCTCATCTATGTTGCTAGGCCCATTAAATAAATCTTTTTTTAAAAGGCTAGATGATAACACACCCAGGATCATAGAATCAGAGGTGAGGAGGATATAACATCTGTCCAAACACTGGGAGTAACTGGGACCAGTGGGACTCAGAGACACAGGAACTCCACCAGACCAGTGGCAACACTTCCTTCCTGTCTGTTGGGGCTGGTGCGCTGAGCAGACCTTGGGTGAAAACTCTGTGAGTCCCATAATACCCAGAGGAGGCTCTATTTCTCATGCCCTCTAAAGGACCCAGGATCACAGGATCACAGGATCACAGAGACAGCTTGACTCTGAGGAGTTCTGACACAACCAGGATCACAGGAAGGACAGGCTCCAGTCAGAGTTAGCCAGGCAGGTATCACTAGAGATAAGTAGATGGCGGGGGGGGGGAAGCATAAGAAACCAAGGTTACTTGGCATCATCAGAACCCAATTCTCCCACCATAGCAAGTCTTGGTCACACCATCACACTGGAAAAGCAAGATTCAGATATAAAATCACTTCTCATGATGATAATAGAGGACTTTAAGAAGGACATAAATAACTCCCTTAAAGAAATAGAGGAGAACACAGGTAAACATCTAGAAGCCCTTAAAGGGGAAACGCCGGGCAGTGGTGGCACATGCCTTTAATTCCAGCACTTAGGAGGCAGAGGCAGGTGAATTTCTGAGTTTGAGGCCAGCCTGGTCTACAGACTAAGTTCCAGGACAGCCAGGGATATATAGAGAAACTATGTCTCAAAAAGAAAAAGAAAAAGAAAAAGAAAAAGAAAAAGAAAAAGAAAAAGAAAAAGAAAAAGAAAAAGAAAAAGAGAGAAAACACAAAAATCTCTTAAAGAACTACAGGAAAACGAAATCAAACAGGTAAAGGAAATGAACAAAACTATTCAGGATCTAAAAATGGAACTAGAAACACTAAAGAAATCACAAAGGAAGACAAACCTGGAGATAGAAAACCTAGGAAAGAGATCAGGAGTCATAGATGCAAGCATCACCAACAGAATACAAGAGATAGAAGAGAGAATCTCAGGTGCAGAAGATACATTGACACAACAGTCAAAGAAAACACAAAAAGCAAAAAGATCCTAACCCCAAACATCCAGGAAATCCAGGACACAATGAGAAAACCAAACCTAAGTATAGAAGAGGGTGAAGATTCCCAACTTAAAGGGCCAGTAAATATCTTCAGCAAAGTTATAGAAGAAAACTTCCCTAACCTAAAGAAAGAGATGCCCATGAACATACAAGAAGCCTATAGAACTCCAAATAGACTGGACCAGAAAATAAATTCCTCCTGTCACATAATAATCAAAACACCAAATGCACTAAACAAAGAAAGAATTTTAAAAGCAGTAAGGGAAAAAAGGCAAGTAACATATAAAGGCAGGCCTATCAGAATTACACCAGACTTCTCGCCAGAGATTATGAAAGCTAGAAGATCCTGGGCCAATGTCATATAGACCCTAAGAGAACACAAATGCCAGTCCAGGCTACTATATCCAGCAAAACTCTCAATTACCATAGATGAAGAAAAGAAGATATTCCATGACAAAACAAAAGTTACACAATATCTTTCCACAAACCCAGCCCTACAAAGGATAATAGATGGAAAACACCTACTTAAGAAGCAAAACTACACCCTAGAAGAAGCAATAAAGTAATCTTTCAACAAACCCACACAAACATAATTCCACCTCTAATAACAAAAATAACAGGAAGTAACAATCACTTTTCCTTAATATCTCTTAATATGAAAATTAATATTACCAACATATCCTAATAGATTGAAATTCAAAAATATGAGGAATTAGAAATTTGTTGATTGTCATCCAATGATCTCTCTAATTTGGTAATTGGAGAAATAGGTCCAATATTGTACAATCTACATATACTTTCAGCTTGTTTGTGATAATGTCTTGCTGTGTACCACATAATGGTCTTGAAATCATGCTTCTCCTATCTCAGCCTCTCTATTAGTAGGATTGTTTATTTGATGTTTTTACACTATACTAGGGTTTTCAGAACAGCTTATACATTTCAAAATTATTTATACAGCCAAAAGAAACATAGACAATTAATTTGGGAGGTAGCTTGTAATAGAACAACAAAGAGTGAGACTGAATGTTTTGCTTGACCTTTGTAACTATTGTATCAAGTCTGAAGAAGAGGACTTTATAAGTTACTCTTTCTCTGAGATGAATGCTTTTCCAAATTTTCACAGCCAATGAACCAGATTCTTACCTTCATCTAATGTCTGTGCCACCCTCCATTGTTCATTGAAACAGTTGGTGAATGACTTCATGGATAGACCATTTTAATACATACACCATTTCTTAAATGAATGTAACCTGTTCTCTGTGGGCTAAGTATATCGACACTCACTCAAGTCAAATAGCTTTGACCATAGCAGGAAGTCTGTATCCAAAAATCGTGCCTACTATTCATTCCTTGGTACAGCAGAACTGTCAACTCTTAGCTTAGCGACTATGGAGTAAAACCTTTGGTGATGTGAGGGGCATTGAAGCACAACCTCATTGCAATGAACTCCAATGTCTAAAAATTGTTCCTTTTTTCATGTGTGTGAGTACACTATATCTGTACAGATGGCCGTGAGCTTTCATGTGTGGCTGCTGTTGATCTCAGGACCTCTGCCGGCCCTCCTCGCTCCAGATGCACCAGGAAAGGGCGTCCAATCTCATTACAGGTGGTTGTGAGTCACCAGATGGTTGCTGGGATCCAAACTCAGGACCTTCAAAAGAGCAGTCAGTGCTCTTGCCCGCTGAGCCATCTCGCCAGCCCTAAAAATTGTTCTTATTTGGGGCTTGTACCACAGTAAGAGCCAAGATTTTAAGCTCTACTAAAAATAAAACAAACAAAAAGACTTTATATTCATTTAAAAAACTAATAGTGATATATTATTTTAAAATATCATACAGTTAATATGTTTGGAGCTATTTAAAATTTATATTGAGAAAAACATGTATTTTCAATATTGCTGTAGGCAAGCATCTACATAAGACTATTCAACTGATTGTTGTTTTATATCAAACAACTTTTATAATACTCATTTTTATTGTTAAAATATTTTATAAATTTTAAAGAATATGATAAAATAAAAAAATGGAAGGTATGGCAGATATTAAAGAGGGGGTCTCTGGGAGGAGTTGGGGTACAAAAGGGAAAGAAGAATGTGATGTAATTCTATTTACTTAAAATATGTTTTTAAATGTTAACAAATTCAGATAAATTGAAATTATGTCTTTTCTCATCATAATCAATAAAATTTAAATCAATAATAAAAAGAAGTATAAAGAAAAGCCTAGATCGTGCCTGAAGAAAAACTCATAGGACTGAGTTCTACCCTACACATTTATAGTCATTCATGAACACTAAGACATCTTCAGTACATGCTGTAAAAATACCATCCCTGGGTAGGCATGAACAAATGCCTACTCACACCCAGACAGAGCACTGATAACAGACCAAAGTAGTGATTCTACCCAAATCCAACATGGTGAACTGGTGAATTTATTGTATTTTATTACAGAGCATGGGCAATCAGTTACATTCAGGAATGTAGGTGATCCCAACCACACAGTCTTACTCTAGCAAAGATTATAACATTCTCATACCTATATAGAGGTATATAAAGGTAGTTAATATGTTCACTAGAGTTTGTGGTTATTATGGTTTGGATACAATCCCAGGCTGGGGGAAATATGAGAAGTGACTATATCATGAGGACCATGATACAATCAATGGATAAATCCTTGATATATTGGCAATTTGGTGGTATTATTGAAAAGTAGTGAAAATATCAAAAGGTAGAACATAATTGGAGGACATAGTCACTAGAGGAATAGCATTGAGTATTGGACCCTGTTCCTTGCCCCTTTCCCTCTCTCTGATTCCTGTTACCATGAGGTAAGCTGCTTTGCTATACCATGTACTCACACCATATTGGTGCTCCACAATAGACCCAAGGCAATGGAGCTGAGTGCATAAACCAAAATCTTCCAATCATGAGCCAAAAAAAAAAATCTTTCCTCAAGTTGTTTGTCCAGTAGTTGTAACAGAGATGAAAAGCTACTAAAATATCACTGCTTTGATTCGCTCCACAAAGGCAACAGCTGTGGGTAGAATTGTTTCTTAGGACAGGGTCTTGCTACATAGCTGAGGTTAGCCTCAACCAACTCACAGAGCTCTACCTGCTTTTGCAACCTAAATGTGGGGATTAAAGGTGTGTATCACCACATGGGGCTTTTTTATTTATTTTAAATTAGTGCATAAATTAGCATATATTAGCATATAAAGTATTTTCTGGCATTTTCAAACAAAATGTGGTGTTTTTTGTTGATTCTCCACTTCCCCTTCTGCCCCATCCTCCAGGCCATCCTACTCCTTCCATTCCCAGGAGGCTCTTTTCTGCTCAATTATTTTTTAAATTCAGGCTATGGTGTTTGGGTAAGTTGACATTATTAAAAGGTAGACTTTGAGCTACCTATCAGAAATTCATTCTCTCCCAGGAGGGAAGTCCTGACCCCATAGGTACATCCCACTCCTGACCCAAAAAACCTTTTGACATCATTCAACATTCATTTTCATCAACTCGGGGTTTAGAAGGCCAAGCCATAAATCCAAGGCCATACTGAAAAATAAACAAACAAGAAAAATAATGTATCAAGCCCTCTTTTCATTTATAACATACTTCCTGAAAGACTTCAAAAGTAAATGACATTCTAGAGATGCTGTAGAGAAAGAGATGCTGCTTCAGAAATGTCTACGTGCCTATGGCTTAGTATAGTTAGAATGCTCTTCCTAAAGCAGCATCAGCCGTCAGCACAGGTTCAGATGTTTAGGTTGAGATGTCTCTTTTCAGTTCTCCCTCTCTCCCTCTCTCCCTCTCTCCCTCTCTCCCTCTCTCCCTCTCTCCCTCTCTCCCTCTCTCCCTCTCTCCCTCTCTCCCTCTC
>JADRCC010177279.1:462-12448 GCA_019843855.1 Hylomyscus alleni | reverse complement strand
AGAAAGAGATGCCCATGAACATACAAGAAGCCTATAGAACTCCAAATAGACTGGACCAGAAAAGAAATTCCTCCCGTCACATAGTAATAAAAACACCAAATGCACTAACAAAGAAAGAATTTTAAAAGCACTAAGGGAAAAAGGTCAAGTAACATATAAAGGCAGGCCTATCAGAATTACACCAGACTTCTCACCAGAGACTATGAAAGCTAGAAGATCCTGGGCAGATGTCATATAGACCCTACAAGAATACAAATGCCAGTCCAGGCTATTATACCCAGCAAAATTCACAATTATCAAAAATGGAGAAAACAAGATATTCCATAACAAAACAAAATTTACACAATATCTTTTCTAAAATCCAGCCCTACAAAGGATAATGGACAGAAAACATCAACATAAGGAGCAAAACTACACCCTAGAAGAAGCAAGAAAATAATCTTTCAACAAATCCACACAAACCTAATTCCACCTCTTACAACAAAAACAACAGGAAGTGACAATTACTTTTTCTTAATATCTTAATATAAAAATTAATATTACCAACATAAACTAATCGATTGAAATCCAAAAATATGGGGAATTAGAAATTTATTGACTGTCATCCAATGGTCTCTCTAATTTGGTAATTGGAGAAATAGGTCCAATATTGTACAATCTATATACACTTTCAGCTTGTTTGTTCATGACAGTGTCTTGCTGTGTACAACATAATGGTCTTGAGATCTTGCTTCTCCTATCTCAGCCTCTCTATTAGTAGTATTGTTTATTTCATGTTTTTACACTATACTATGGTTTTTCAGAACAGCTTACATATTTTTAAAGTATTTATATACCCAAAAGAAATGTAAACAATTAAATTGGGAGGGGTTTTGTAAGAGAAAAACAAAGAGTAAGACTGAATGCTTTGCTTGATGTTTGTAACTCCTAAAGGGAACTTGAAAAAAAAAAAGAAAAAAAAAGGATATCCACTATAAAAACATATTCTACTTTCTTACCTAAAGATTCTACAATTTTCAACTCTTTCCATTATTAGTTTTACTCTATTTTTTTATTTTTTGTTTTATGTATTGGCAGTTATATAAATATAGACGTGATTGTTTTAGTTTTTCTCAATTGGTATTACTGTTTATTTTTAATTTTTATCTTTTCAAATTCTTATTTTAGCAATTGTATCTGCCATCATTAATTACCACCTATTTCATCATTATTATTAAGTGGTTTGAATAATTTTAACTGTTTCTGAGGGATGAGAGAAATATATTATGGACCATGTTAAAAAAAAAGAGAGAGAGAGAACAACAAGGAGACTGAATGCTTTGCTTGATGTTTATAACTATTGTATCAAATTTGAAGAAGAGGACTTTTCAAAAAAAAAAGTTACTCTTTTACTGAGATGAATGCTTTTCCAAATCATCACAGCCAATCAACCAGATTCTTGCCCTCACCTAATGTCTGTGCCACCCTCCAAGCAGAACCATTGTTCATTGAAACAGTTGGTGAATGACTTCATGGATAGACCATCTTAATACACACACCATTTCTTAAATGAATGTAACCTGTTCTCTGTGGACTGAGAATGAAGACAATCACTCAAGTCAAATAGCTTTCACCATAGCAGGAAGTCTGTATCCAAAAATCATGCCTATAATTCATTCCTTGGCACAGCAGAACTGTCAACTCTCAGCTTAGCTACGATGGAGGTAAAATCCTTTGGTGATGTGAGGGTCATTGAAGTACATCCTTATTACAATGTACTTCAATGTCTAAAAATTGTTCTTATTTTGGGCTTATACCACAGTAAGAGCCAAGATTTTAAACTACTAAGTACAAAACAAAACAAACAAAAAGACTTTATCTATTTATGTTCATTTGAAAAAAACTAATAGTGGTATACTATTTTAAAATACCATACAGTTAATATATTTAGAGTTAATTAAAATTTGTATTGAGAAAAAGCTGTAGACAAGCATCTAAATAACACTGTTCAATTGATTGTTGTTTTATATGAAACAACTTTTATAATATTCATTTTTATTTTTACTATGTTTTATAAATTTTAAAAAATATGATAAAATTAAAAAAAAACAAAAGGTATGGCAGGTATTAAAGGTGGGGTCTCTGGGAGGAGTTGGGGTACAAAAGGGAAAGAAGAATGTGATGTAATTCTATTTACTCAAAATATGTTTTTAAATGTTAACGAATTGAGATAAACTAAAATTATGTATCTTTTAACAACATCATAATGCAATATAACTTAAATTAATAAAAAATAAAAATATGTTTATTGAATATGTGTTGCTTCCATTTTACAATGGGGATTAAGAAATGTGATCCTACCTGTCAGAATGGCTAACATCAACAAAAGTGACAGCTCATGATGGTGAGGACGTGGGGTAAGAGGAACACTTCTCCATCATTGGTGGGATTGCAAACTGGTACAACCACTCTGGAAATCAATCTGAAGGTTTCTCAGAAAACAGGAAATGGCTCTACTCAAGATTCAGCTATACCACTCCTGGGCATATACCCAGAAGTTGCTCCAACATGTAATAAGGACACATGCTCCACCATGTTCATAGCAGTCTTATTTATAATAGCCAGAAACTGGAAAGAATCCAGATGTCCCTCAACAGAGGAATGGATACAGAAAATGTGGTACATTTACACAATGGAGTACTACTCAGATATTAAAAAAATGACATCATGAAATTTGCAGGCAAATGGGAAAAATCATCCTGAGTAAGGTATCCCAGACTCAGAAAGACAAACATGGTATATATTAACTTATATCTGGATATCAGCTATTAAGTCAATGATAAGCAAGTGACAGTTATAAAACCACAGAGGGTGGGTATAGAGTAAGAGACTAGAGGAAACAGCTATCCCTGGGGAAGGGAAATATGATAGTTATGGATGGATATGCAGGGGGTTGGGGGGCTGGGAGGATCAAGAGGGAAGAGGGGATTGAGGGAGGGACTATGGGGAGAGACAAATTAAGGGATATTTGAGGAGTAGAATGGAAACCAAATACAGTAGAAGCTTCTTAATATATACACATATGAAGGTGAGCTTAATGAAACTGCCAAATAATGGAGGAGACAGAGTCCCAACTGGCTATCTAGTCATCAAATTAAGCTTCCAGTACCAGGAGTGGGTTATAGCCAATTGAGTTGTTGGCCAAAGGAGTCCCTTAAGAATCCCCAAACAACCCTGTTGCTAAGACAATAGGTTGTTCTCCACAAACTGATGGCAAGGCCCTATAGCTGAAGACAACATCCACACTACTTACTGAACATGGAGAGGTTGAGCTGGTGCCTACATATAGCTTTTTACCCCTATGTTCCAGTGTCTTTGGTATGGGAAAGTACTTTGCAGGCTCCCAAAAGAGAAACATAAACAGCAACCCATCCATAAATCCTTTGATTTATTTACAATGGTATCCTGACTGCAACCTATGCTAGGGCAATGGTGGCACAAAGCTTGTGGGAGTAACCAAACAATATCTGACTTGACTTAAAGTCCACTCCATGGGATGGAACCTTTACCTGATACTTCTAGGTAACCAAGAACCAAATACTAGATAGCCCAGGGACTACTAGGGTGATACCAAATACTACTTGTCTAAATATAAGCTGGGGGACAGTAATATAATGACCCCTAATGACATTCTGCTATACTCATAGATCACTGCCTCATTCAGCCATCATTAGAGAAGCTTCTCCTATAGCAAAAGGGCACAAATACAGAGACCCATAGCCAGACATTAAGCAGAGGGGGGAGGAGAGAGAGAGACACGACAGACAGACAGAAACACGGACACACACACAGAGAGAGACAGAGACACAAAGAGACAGAAAGAGAAAGGTAGAGAGAGAGAGACAGACAGACAGACAGAGACAGAGAGAGGCACCTCGAACACTCAATAGGATATCTCTATCAAATCCCTCCCCTCAGAGCTCAGAAAATGATGGTTTGTAAAACACTATGGGGTTTGGATAATAATTGAGGAACTGTGAAATGAGTCAGCAGGTAAAGGTACTTGTGAACAAGCCCGAGGAGGCAGAAAGAATGTAAGAGCCAGTGAGGATGGAGGACACCAGGAGAACAAGGCCCTCTAAATCAGCAAGAACAATCTTATTTGAACTCATAGAGTCTGAAGCAGCATGCACAGGGCCTGCACAGGTCTGCACCAGGCCTTCAAACTCCACCGAATTGGATTTTTATGGGATTCCTAAATGTGCACATGGTGGTCTGATTTTTGTGCCTTCTCTTGGGCTCTTTTCCTTCTGTTTGTTTGTCTTTTCAAATTCCAATGTGGTGTGTTTGTTTTATCTTATTATATTTTAATATTATCTCTTAATATTTAATATTAATATTAATAATTACATATAATTAATAATATTAATATTAATATTTAATATTGTCTCTTCTAATCAGAGACAGAAAGGAATCAGATCTGGACAGGTTAGAGTTGCTAAGGAACCAGGAGGAGTAGAGGGAGGGGAAACTGTAATCAGGATACATTGTGTGAAAAAAGAAAACTCTTTTCAATAAAAGGGAAAAATAAAATAAAATAAAATAAGCTGTATTTGTGTTTTCAGCAGGAACCACAAGTACCAGACACTAGAATGAGACGGAAGGCTCATGTTCCAAGCAGCCTTCTCCTTCCATGTTCCTTCAATAGGGGACAAGTCTGGCAACCATCAGTGTTCTGAGATGTAAGCAGCTAAATATTTTGTAGACAAAACAAAGGAGAACTGGGAACGTGCACTTTTGTCTGATTTCCCCCTCCCTGCCCCTGTTTGAGATAAAAATTCCCTCTGTTATTTAACCCTTTGAAACCTTCATGCTTTCTATATTCCCTGGAAAGCTGTTTTTACCCAAGGTTAGATTCATCTTGGAGTAATGCACCATTTATATGTCTGATCTTCTCTGATCTTACTAGTGGAATTTCTTAGTTTCAAACTAAATTATAATAGTCTCTTGGGGGTGCAAGAATTTCTCTATCAACTAATATGAGATATTAGTTTTGACTTTGTAAAACCTTATTTTGTTATCAGCACAGATGAATTAACAATGAACAGGAAAAGAAAATGATGGCTCATACATTATAATGTGGCTTGTAAAATAATTGAGGACCTGTGAGGTGGCAGGTGAACGTGCTGCTGACAAGTCTGATGACCCGTTTAATCCCCATGACACACATGACAGAAGAACTGTTCTCTGACATCCACACATGAACTGTAACATGCACTCCCCACAAAATAAGATTTGAAAAAAAAAAAAACCTAAAGGTAAATTATAGTCCCAGCATCCAACCCTGCCATGCTAAATATAATTTCCATATCAATGATGAGTTTAAGAGAACAGTCATTTTTCCTTATGGCTTTGTAAAAGGGCCTTACCCTATCAGTATCGCAGACAGCATGCTTATCTGTATGGAATACAAATGCTGTACTTTATAGGTGGTATAAGCTAGTGTAGCTATTATATAAAGAACTGTAAAGTTTCTTTACAATATGAAAAACAGAACTAACCCATAATCCATCAATACCACTTCTGGGCATGTATCAAAAATAAATGCAACCAATGTTGCAGATAAACATTTAATTCCGGGGCTGGCAAGATGGCTCAGCGAGTAAGAGCACTGACTGCTCTTCCGAATGTCCTGAGTTCGGATCCCAGCAACCACATGGTGGCTCACAACCACCCGTAATGAGATCTGAAGCCTTCTTCTGGTGCGTCTGAAGACAGCTACAGTGTATTACGCTGGAGTGAGCGAGCGGGCCAGAGCGAGCGGGGTGGGAGTTCAGTTTCCAGTAGCCACACACATGATGGCTTAGGGCCATCTGTACAGCTACAGTGTACTGAAACACATAAATAAAAATAAAAAAATAAATCTTAAAAAAAAGACATTTAATTCCTATGTTCACTGTAGCACTATCACAATGACCAAGATACATGGATGAATGTATTGTTAAAAAGGTGTTCTGGGTTACCATGATAACTTGTGAATCTCCTTACAGCAATTCTTAGCTATTTCAGATATGTCCTTTAAAAATATCCATGGATATTAAAATATATTTGAACACAATATGAGGAAAGATTTAAGAAAGATTGTTCAAAAATACATTTGGATTTCTTGGAAGGCTGGAACATTTAGAACAAGTGTGAAACCAGCAAGGGATTAACCCATACAGTCTCAAAACTGTTACTAGATTAACCCAGGCTGGAGATAATACTGACTTAGACCAAGATGACATGATGGATTTGAATATGGAAGAATCTAAACACATTCTTGTTATTTCACCATCAATGGAATGAAGTGAGTGGAGGAGAAGGTTTTATTTTATTTTATTTTATTTTTGGTTTTTCGAGACCCCAGCACTTGGGAGGCAGAGACAGGAAAGCATTTTAAAGAGGACAAAGAACAAAGCAAAGGCTTTAAAGCAAGACAAAAATTTTATTCTCCAGGTTTACCACTTTTAGGCTCTGACACAAAAGTTCATTTAACTTCTTTGTGTCTCATGTCTTCAGATCTTTAACTTGGTTAATATTGCCAAGATCACTATGGTATATTTCAGATAGTTCTGAACTATATTACATGGAAAAATCAAGCTGAGCATAAGCAATCAATCAAGTTGGAGCTAACTAGCTGTTTCAAGCTCCTGCCCCTGTGACTTTCCTGCCAAGTCGACTGTAACCTAGAATTGTAAGCTGAGAAAACCCTTTCTCTGCTTTACTTAGCTTCTGTCAGGATATTTTCTCACAAAACAAAAATAAAACTGGTATATATTTTTTGGGTGGAATGGAGCGATCAAGTCAGGCAGAAGTATTAAATGAAAGCACTCAGTGACTGCTTCAGATTATCATGGTCAAAGGTATAAAAAATTTACATGACTGACCAGTGTGTGAGTGTGTGCATGTGTGCGTGCGTGCGTATGTGTGGTGCGTGTGGTGTGTGTGTGTGTGCGTGTGTGCGTGTGTGTGTGCGTGTGCGTGTGTGTGTGTGTGTGTGTGGGTTTTGCAGGAAGTTTTGGAGGAGACAGTGAAGAACAAGAATTTACATTCCATCTCTTAGTACTAAGGAACATGAAAATGAAAACATTTGATTTCTAGAGAGATGTCTCACAATCATCAACCATCAAAGGACCAAGGTAGGAAAAAACTCCCAAAGAAATTGAGGAACTTATTAACTATGTACCAGTTTTTGGAAGTTATGGTGAGAGGGAAGAAATGAAGAAAGGACTGGATCAGAAATGGGACAGAAAAAAAGGGAAGAAATGCAATCCCAACAAACAATAATGTTTAACATCCTGCTATATAAAATATATTATATGTATGGTTATGAATATACATACATAGTCTACATGTGATTTTATAACATAATTTACTCAGTACCAGATTTGTTTATAAGTAACTGCTCCCAATCATGATTGGCCAAAAAAGAAAAAAAAAACAATGAAAGGATTCCTAATGATGTTTCTGCTATATTCATAGATTGGTGCCTTATCCAGTCATCATCAGAGGGGCTTCCTTTGAGAGCTGTTAGGACCAAATGCAGAGACCCACAGCCAAACACTAGGCAGACAGCCCAGGCTGAAGGCTTCCATAAGGCTCCTCCCCTCAGAGCTCTGGGAACTACTGAAGAAGAGGGTGCAGAAGAACTGTAGAAGCCAGAGAGGTCAAGGATACCAGGAGAACACAGCCCACAGAATCACCTAAGCAGGACTCATAGGGCTCACAGAGACTGAAGCAACAGTCATGGAGCCTGTATGGATCTGACCTAAGTCCTCTACATATGCTATGGTCATATAGCTTGCTGTTTGGTGGGACTCCTACCTAACAGGAGTAGCAGGGGTTATCTCAGACTCTTTTACCTGCTCTTGGGCCCCTTTCCCTCCCATTAGGTTGCCTCACCCAGCCTTAATATGAGAGTTTGTGCCTGGAAAAGTTTAAGCCTGGTCTTATTGTATCTTGGTGTTCCTGAGAGGCCTGCATTTGGAGAGACAGAGGTGGGGGGTGGGGGATGATGGGAGATGGATGGATGGATGGATAGATCTGAGGGAAGAGGGAGGGGTAAACTGGGAGGAATGAAGGGAGGGGAAGCTGTGGTCATAATGTATTATATGAGAGAAAAATAATTTATTTTTAAAAAATTAGTAAGTGATCATGCAAACTAAAGTTATTAACTTGGTACAGCTTTCTGTTGGCTTAATAGTAAAACTAAAATTTTAAAGGACAAAATAATGACAAAATATAAAGGAGTCTATTTAATTAATGTGACCATGTAAAGAGAACAAACAGAAATGACCAATGGTCTTAAACCTTTCTGTGGAGCAATAAACACGAATTTTTAAATTTTAAAACAAAACAAAAAAATACATACATAATCATATAACTCAGGTAAAGATGTTATCTCCTTGATTCTTATCTCAATTCTGGTTCTACAACATGGTCCCTACTGATTGAGGACAAAAATTCACTTTAAGAGGCCGGGCGGTGGTGGCGCACGCCTTTAATCCCAGCACTTGGGGAGCAGAGGTAGGTGGATTTCTGAGTTCAAGGCCAGCCTGGTATACAGAGTGAGTTCCAGGACAGCCAGAGCTATACAGAGAAACTCTATCTCAAAAAATCAAAAAAAAAAATTCACTTTAAGAGAAGATGTCTCATACTCAAGGATTATGTTTTCTTCCCTATTAAGTAACTGTCCTCCTTTGTAATACTAAACTCCTTATTCCAAAAATTAAGAACATGACTTACCTCTGTTCCTTTAAAAATATTTTATATGTGAATATGCATACAAATACAAACATTTTTAAAAGTTTTAAGGATTTTTTTTTACAACTACTGCCTTTAAAAAAACAAACAAGTTTTTCAAGATCTATATCTTAGCCAAGCCTATATAAGAGAAAACCCTAAATATGTTTTCATTGCCATTTTTAAAAACCTGCTTTAAGGCATACAAAGTCAGATAATGATCATCTGATAAGTATATCATAATGATATACTTTTAAAATAATAATCTTTTATTTTAAAATAATAATAAAGTCATAAAAGTCAAACTTTATCCTGCTCTTAACATCTTACCCTACTACTGATGACTAATAAACATTAATAATAAAAAGTAAATTCTTAAGCTATATGTGGAGGCAGAGGCAGGTGGATCTTAGTGAGTTCAAGGCCATCTGCCCTACATAGTAAGTTGTAGAACCACCAGAGTGACAGTGAGACCCTGTCTCAAAAATAAATAAATAAAAAACCAAACAAATAATTACATGTTTTTTCTAACAACAATAATAAAAAACATGTCATGGTATATGTTATGCCTTAAGTCTTAATTTAAATTGGGTTAAGAATACAAAAACCATTAATTTATTTTACCTTCATGCCTTATAACATGTTCATAATCACTGACATATGACCATGAACAAGAACTGTATTCATGAAACTACTCTTACATGCACTAACATATGAGCATGCACCAAAACTGCATACACATGAACATACACATATGTCAACATATGCTCATGCTCAAGAATTGTACACGTGTGAAAACATGCATTATGTGTTCACATACAACTATGCTGAAGAAGTGCCCACATGTGAACATGCCCTTATATACCAACATATAACCATGGTCAGGAATTGCATACACATGACGACACACATGTAAATGGACATGTGACCATGTATGAGACTACATGCATGTAAACAAGCATATATGCACCGATATGTGACCTTACTGCATAGTACATGCATATATATGCCAATATACAAAACTATATCCAGTGTCTTAATTAGTTTTTCTACTGCTGTGATGAAACACCATAACCAAAAGCAACTTGGGGAGGAAAGGGTTGATTTGGCTTACTTATATGTCCTTTCAGGAGAGGCAAGGCAGGAACTCAAACAGGATGGGAAGTTGGAGGCAAGAGTAGATGCAGAAGCCATAGAGAAGTGATCCTTGCTGGTATGCTCCTCATGGCTTGCTTAGCCTGCTTTCTCATAGAACCTGGGACCATCTGCTGAGGGATGGCCCCCACTCACAACTACCTGTGCTCTCCCCATTGATTACTAATTATGAGAATGCACTACAGGTTTCACTACAGCCTGATCTTATGGAAGCATTTTCTTAATCGAGGTTCCCTCCTCTCAAATAACTATAGCTACGCCAAGTTGATTAAAAACTAGCCAGCAAACCCAAAAACTGCATACATCTGAATACGTGCATATATGCCAACATATAAATATTGTCAGGAAATGCACATATATGAAATCATGCCTATACACTGACATGTTCTCATATACGACTGCATTTAGGTGAACATGCAAATATATACCAATATATGCCCAACACTCAGGAACTACACATGTGCCAATATGTGACTGCTTTTGGGAACTGTACACATGTGAACATTGTATATACACCCACATGTGACATGTGTGAACATCTGTATATGTATCAACATAGTCCCATGATCAGGAATAGTAAACATGTAAACACACACATATGCACTAACATATGACCACTCATGCTCAGAACTACACATGTGACCATATGCATATATACCAACATATGCCCAGGCTCAGGATTTTCATGCATGTGAACATACACATATGTGCCAACATATGACCCTGCTCAGGAACTGCATATGTGTGATTATACAATGCACCACCATGTGGCCATGCTTGGGAACTGCAGATATATGAACTACATAAGTGATGTAATCAACTTGCTCAGGAATTGTACATGTGTGAATACCACATATGTGCTAATATGTACTCACATGTAACCACATTACAACTGCCTGTACATGAACACTCACAAGTACCCCAGCATATTCCCACCACCCAGAACTGCACACAACATGCCAGGCATGGTGGTATACAGCTGTATTCCCAGTACTCAGAAGGCAGAAGTCTACCTCTGGTCTACAGAGAGAGTTCCCAGGATAGTCAGGACTACATGGAGAAACGGTCTCAAACAAGACAAACAAAAGACAAAATAAAAAAAAAAAACAACAACACACAATTGAATATGTGTATAAAAACAATATATAATTGAGCTTGAGAACTACATGATTGTAAACATGCACATATATATTGACATAAGGGCACATTTGGAACTGTGCACAAGCGAACATACATATATCACAAACATGTAACTGTGCTGGAAAAGAACACACATATGAATGAACATGCATATGTGTGCCTGCATTATCATATTCAGGAAATATACATATGTGAACTCATGAATATGTACCAACATGTAACCACATTTGTAACTTGTGTGCATGTAAGCATGCGCATATGTGCCAATATGTACCATACTGGGAACTGCACACAGGTGAATGTATGTACATGCATGTGATTCTTCTGAGAACTTAATGCTTGTAAACATACAACTTTGCACAGACATGTGACACACAACTTTGCACAGACATGTGACCATACTCAGAACTGCACATGTGGAAACACGCACATAAATGTCATATGACCTCTCAGAAGTTAGACACCTGCCAGCACATTCGTATGTGTCAATATGTGATCACTCAGAACTTACATGTTAAAATGTACATATGTGACAAAATGTGACCAAATTTGGAATTTCCCTATGTCAACATGCACATATGTGCAACATAATCAGGCTCAGAACTTACGCAGGTATCAAAATGTACATAATGCTGGCACGTGACCATGCTTAGAACTGAATACATGTAATAAACACATACATTTGCCAAGACATGTGTCTTAGTCAGGGTTTCTATTCCTGCACAAACATCATGACCAAGAAGCAAGTTGGGGAGGAAAGGGTTTATTCAGCTTACACTTCCACATGGCTGTTGATCACCAGAGGAAGTCAGGACTGGAACTCAAGCAGGTCAGGAAGCAGGAGCTGATGCAGAGGCCATGGAGAGATGTTCCTTACTGGCTTGCTTCTCCTGGCTTGCTCAGCCTGCTCTCTTATAGAACCCAAGAC
>JADRCC010177243.1:347-10543 GCA_019843855.1 Hylomyscus alleni | reverse complement strand
TAAACCAAACAACACATAACTCCTGTGTTGTTTTCTTAATAAATCTTAGTTGTTTTTATTATATTAAATCTGTTACTTTCAATGTCTTTGGCTTTTAAAGTATACAATTTACTAAAACTTACTGTGTTGAGCCAGGAATCCAGTTTTGGAATGCACTCAAATAATCCTGCTTTGTTTTAATTTTCAGTGTGCTGAATAGATTCTGTGGTGTACTTTTCCTGCTGTTTTGTCAGGTGTCTCCACACACCTGATATGTATGAAGCATCTGAAGCAGACTGTTTTCTAAGTGGTCTCTAATCTACTCCCTATGATGAGAACTGAACCAGAAATAATATATACAGTTTCCAGACTTTCAGAATATTCCAGATAAGGCATATCTGTGAAGGCATATCTCTTTTACATCTTTTTGAAAGTTTGAACAGATAAAAATGAGGGAGAAAACTCCAGAATATATTTCCAGCAGGCATTTTCCTATGGCTTATTCCTCACCTCCTGCCCAGGTACTTTCCCTCTAGGATGGAATTTTACATATTCAATGTTACTGAGGTAGCTTACCTATTCCCTTTCTGTATCACCTGCCCTGCTTTTCCTGAATCACCCCTGATAAACATATTTGACAAGAAATTCCTTCCAGAAGTCCCAGTCTATGGGAAAGTGGATAATGAGAGGAGCTAGATGTCATCATGAAAAACAGGTTTCCAGGGCTTCACTCAGCTTCCTGTTTGCCCACTGAAGGACAAAACTAGAGAGCTTTTCTTAACAACACCCAACAGTCCAAAGTTGGAAGCATTAAATGTCTCATTTAGGAAGACAGGTAAAGATATTGATTTATTGTAAGTTCATCTTCTTTGACTTCTACCTTCTTATAGACTGCTTGGGCAGCTGGATAATAATTACTAGGGACACTCTACTCTCAAAACTGGAAAGCAATGATTTCTGTGTTTTTTTTTTTTTTTACTTGAAAGTTTGTTATTTAAAGAAAGAGAAAGAATCCTATATAATTGGGTGGGTAGGATCTGGGAGGGGTTACAGAAGGGGAAGCATGATAAAATATATTGTATGAAATAGTTTTCAATAAAAGGTGCTATAGTATCCAATGGTATCAACGACCTATGCACAGTTTATTTTGTAGGATATAAAACAATCAGAAGTTTTTGAATATTTCTTTAAATAATATTTTGGGGAAGATTATCAACAGTTTTATTCACTTAATGAATCCTTGATCTGAGACAATGATATGAACTATTTCCCTCTAGTGGTGGTGGTGTTATGATTGCCCTTTTCCCTCTCTCATTCTCTCTCTCTGGTTTCCTCTTTCTGTGTGTATTATATACTTTTAATGTCTTATATATGTGTAATTTCTAATTTTGTGCACTTTATAACTTCAACCCTATAACATTTAAATTTTACTTTTAATTTCTTACATTTTTAACCCATCATTTTACATCAAAGTTAATTTTTATCCTAAAAAAAATCTTACTTAGGAATAATTTTGGTTTACAGAAAAATTTCAATTCAAGGTGTTTTTTTCACCTAGCTTCTGCAGCACTGGCCCTTCCTGATGGAATGCACATAGCCATAGGTATGGCATTTGTCCAAACAAAGATGGCAACTTTGTTCTGCCACCATTAGGTACTACAGGCTTTGTCTTTATCTTCTCAGGTTTCTGGTACTTTTCCTTTGTTCTGCTTTAAGATCTGATCCATCACACCACATTGGATATTTAGTCTCTGTATGCTGTGACCATAGTGTCTTCTCATCTTGACAGTCTGATCATTCTTAAAAGCATTTCGAGTTTTGAAGAATACCAATATAAAATCTTCATATTGGATCTGGCTGACGATTTTATATGATATTCCATGTTTATGGGTTGGTTTCAAAGAGCACACTATAGAGAAGAAGCACTCCTGTTTCTATTCATATCTATGGCTGCATGACCTCCATATGGCAAACATTGACTTGGTTGCTTAGTTACGACATGTCTACCAGGTTTCCCTAGTCAGTTAAATTCTTTTTCCATTTCATTCTTTATTCTTATGAAGTGAATCACTAAGTAATTTTACATCTAAAAAACAGTTTTATATCTCTCTCTATATATAGATATATAATGTTTGAAATTCTGCTTTGATAATGTTTATTATTGCTCTACTTACTAATTATATTAATATCCCAGTAATATGTGTATGCGTGTGTTTGTGTGTAATTTGGGTTAAGATCCAATATTGTGTTAGATAATATTTCTCAGGCTCAGTGTCACTCAGGCACTTGCCACCAAGTTTGTTGACTGAAGTTTGATCCACTGGATCCACATAGTGGAAGGAGAAAACCAACTCCTCTGTAATGTATTCCCTCACTGCCACACAGATGTACTAGTGTACATGTTTGTGTATGTACACACACAAACAATAAGTAAATATAATAAAACATTATTCAAATTGTTCTAGCTTTATCATGTATTGAAAACTATTTCAGATTGGTTACTATTTCCATTGGATCGGCCTTCTGATTTTTATTTCTGTGGTATACAGAATATATTTGTAAATATATTTGTAATTTTTAAACTTAATTGACATTAAAAAGGAGGAAATTAATATTTCACAGAATACATCATGACAGGCACTTGACTTACACTTGTTTGTTTTAATCCATTTAACTTTGTAAAAAGAAAATTACATTCTATTTCATATTAAGAAACATATTCATTGTGATGGAGTAAATTTGTAAGAGTAATATAGCTAATAAATAGTAAATTCAGGGTTGAACTGGAGGTCTTCCCAACTATCAAGCAATCTGGTTCTTGTGTAAATTAATGAAACATGGTTCATCTTGAGGTTAAGGCAGGAGCTATAGAGCTGTGGGAGAAGTTGCCTAGCTTGAGCACAGCACTAACTGTGGTCTCAACATGGAAACAATTCAACAAAGAGACAGATGACAAACCATGAGGAAAAACAAGTAGTAATTTTAGGACATGATCTTTGATCTTTCTTCACTTGAAAATCTTTTTAGGGTTTTGTTGTTTGTAGTGTCTGTGCTTTGGGTCAACATGGCAGCTAGATCAGTTAAAGCCACACCCCTTCCTCTACAGTACCCAGGAACTCTTACAGTTTATTGTTTTGTCATAGTCCTTTCTCTGTTCCTCACACCAATGACTTTCTCATTGCTTATTGTTTCTGACCTTAGAGTTGAAAGTTAGTTATGGCTTTCTGTATTTAGTTTACTCAGTCAATAGGAAAACTATTAATAATGTCATAGGTACTTCAAATCCAAATCCCCAGTTATATTTTATATTTTAGAAAATTTTTAGATTTAGAGGTAAATTATAAAGTAGTTTTCAGAGTTCCATTCCACATCTGGTTAGTTACTTTTTTTCCCCACTAACATGGTACATGTAACACATAAAGGAACCAATACCAATACATTATAATTAAATAAACATAAAGTTTGCCAATTTAGTTTTATGTAATTGACCATCCTGTGTGAAGGAGTTCTGAGCAGATAAATGTTGAATGTGACTATTTTGCTTTTCTTAGGCTTTTCCTGACTGGCTGGTTCAGAATTGCCTGGTTTGTTATGACCTTGGAAGTTGTAATAAGTATTGTTCAGGAAATTTACAGAGTACTCCCATGCTGGAATTTGACATTTTTCTTACAATTCCAGTAAAAACATTTACTTACATGTGACAGCCAAAGGTGACCACCATTTTCATACCACTGGGTCAATGGTACATTTCATTACTGTGACCATCTATCTGACTAGTAGCATTTCCCATGATTTTCTGTCTTGAAGTTCTCTTTGTACTTTTCTCTTATCTCCAATTCTGAAATTTGGGGAAGGAAATCATAGTGTGTACACATTTAAGCTGAGGAAAACTGTTTCAAATGGAAAGGTACTTATATAATTACTTGGAGTTCTTCAGCAATGAGTAGTATTTTTATTTACATCTATTAGTTATTCATATAAGTATGAATTCATGAATGTTGATTTTATACTCTGAGTCATAATTCAGCTTGTCTTTATTTTGTTGCTGAATCATTTTGAACTTTAGGCACTTTTGTGCATTCCTGTACTCCTCTCATATACCTTGGTCATTGTGAATTTTTAAGCACTTCTTTATATATTTGGAACTTTTTCATATTCTGTATCTCATACTGTGTATTTTTACTCTAGTCTAGTCCTATAATCACCCATTTTTCCAAGAAGCCATATGTGTTAGTTGCTTTTCTATTGCTGTAAAGAGACACAAGGCAATTTATAGAAAGAAAGTATTTAATTATGGGCTTCCTTAAAGCTTCAGAGGGCAAATCCATGACCACCATGGTTGGGAGTGTGGCAGCAGACAGGCAAAAAAGCATGTCATTGGATCAGTAGTGAAGAGCTTACATTCTAATTTAAAGTTGGAAGACGAGGAGAGAGATCTAATCTGATATGGTTCTTGAATTCTCAAAGCCTACTATAGTAACATATATACTCTAATTAGGCATGCCTCCTCCAACAATGACACTACTTCTGATTCTTTCCAAAACAGTTCCAATAATTAGGGATCAAGCAGTCAAATATATGAATCTACAGAGGCCAGTTCCATTCAAACCATCATACCCTGATACCTTGTTTTTGGGAGGGGGAAACAACATTTTCTCTTTCCTTTGGAGATGTTAATGATCAATTCCAGTCAGTGCAGAGAAGATAAAAGCAAAAACCACTCTTTGTTTCCTTGTCAGCAGTAAGCCATATATTCACAACATGTTTCAAAAATCAATTCTGTAAGACAAAATTCAAGCATCAGACACACATACTAAGTGTAACTAGATTACCCTTGTTTCTAGGCCTTCACAAAAAGTAAACAAGAGAGTATTGTGGTTTTACTATCCTGTGTATCTACATGTCTCTCAATGTGTGTTATTTGTTAATGTAGCTAGCTACATATGTTTTGGTATTAGTTACATGAGATCATATTGATATATTGAACCCTAATTCTTTTTGAGTGCTTTCATTTGGGATGAAGAGTTTCCTGTCAGAACTTAGTCTAACTCTTGACTAGAGTTTTATTGTCTAGAGGAAGTAATGGAAAAGAGAGAACAGCTTAGAGCTGTCTTTCCTGGAGACTGGGGATCTGTGGAGATGTTGCCAGTGTTATGATTTGGTGTCACACATACTAAACATCCTTCAGAGCAGTGATATCCAGTGGTCCCTTGGCAGTGGTTTTATTTAAGGTGATGACAGTGACTTTTCCTCCAGTTTCATTTAATAACATGACTTCTATTGAAGTTATATGGACTTGACTTTTCTTTTTTCTTTTGTAGTTACCAAAGAAAAGTTTGTGGAACTCTGACTAGAATAGTTAGGAACAGTCTTCCAGAATAAATTGCATCCAGAGAAGTTTCTAAAACAAAGTTTAGATAAGACCTTTTCAGGTCATTCTTACAATGTTGATTTTTTTTTTTTTAAAGAATTCCTTCATTTAATCGCACTCTAGATTCTTTATGAAGTTAAAGGAGCAAGAATATCCCATCTTGGGAGGAGAGACCCTTGGCCCTGTGAAGGTTCTGTGCCTCAGCGTAGGGGATTGACAGGACCCATAAGTGGGAGAGGGTGGGGTGGCAATGGGGAGGGGGGAGGCAACAGGGGTTTGTTCTTGTTTTTGTTTGTTTATTTGTTTGATTTTTGGAGGTGAAACTGGGAAAAGAGAAATCATATGACATGTAAATAAAGAAAATATCTAATAAAAAATTAAAAATGAAAAAAAAGAATATCCCATCTTTTCAATACTCTCACCATTGATGGGCAGGAGCTATGGGACTAATCAGTAGACTATTCTCAAGAGAAAAATAAATACATGATGCCCTTCAGGGTTTCATGTAAGTAGAGAAAAACTTAATAAATGTTTAGGATAAAATTTTATAGGCTAAGTTGCCAAACTAGGGAAGAAAAATAATCAGAATATCCAAGGCACTTAATGGTAGGAAGTCATATATAAATATATCTTAAATAATCAGAAGGCATTCCTCTTCACTTTTCTTAGTGATTCTCATTGTGTGCTTGTTGTCAACCAAGTCTAAGCTCCTGTCATTATGGGCTGAGCAGCTGCAAAGGTGAAATGTTTTGACAAATCCCGAGCGTCATCCGTTTTATACTGTGGATCAGCATGGACGTTCTTTAGTTTCTTCAGATGGCTCTGTAATGGGGTTATATTTGGAAGTTTCCCAGTGTGGTGCAAAAGCCTCACAGAGAGAGAAAGTTTATAAACTGCAAGCCTAGAATCCAGGGAGCAGCCAGATGCTCATCCTGCATGAGTCCTCCTCAGCCTTTGTGCTCTCTCAGCTGGACCTTTCAAGCGTCCTATTTATAAATGGAGCTTGAGTACACTGATTGGTGATAAAGATTGGATTCGGCTAGCATATTTCCACTAACAGTGGAGAAAAGGCATTCAAAGACTGAGATAACATCAAAAGGAAAAATAAAACCTGACAGTGAAAGAAAATGAGGGCTAAGGTGTGGCCTTCACCATGACTCTGATCCGTAAGTCTCTGTGGCTTACTGAAAATGTGACCTTGGGTCCCTGTTTGTTTATTCAAAATATATTTATTAAGAGAAATGTTAAAATCTTTCCACATCTATAAAACTGTGTGGAATCTTTATAGAAATTTGCAGTGTTTATATTCCTTCAATGAACTGAACATATTCCACAAAGACTATTAGAAATGTCTAGTAGAGGCTGAAGGTTTACCTAGCTCAGAGGCAGAACATTTTCATAGCTTACGCAAAGTCTCAGGTTCTACCTGTAGTACTGTAAAAATAGTTAAATATATTCAGATATTTCTAGTTGTATTTATGGACAAGTTAGAGAGAGATAAAATATCCAGGAGAATTGCATATACTCATTTAAATCTATTCACTGATGAACTAGAGGCAGCATAGGAGGCTGCAGGGCTATTTTAGGCAAGCTTTTCCAGTTGGTTATAGAGACTTTTGTTACACTGACTATTGTAGTGACAGTTGAAAAATCCCAAAGTTTAATTGTGGCAGTTCTGTCTTCACATCTAGAATGATCTGTGTAAAATCTCTGCAGTACTATATAGATGGAGTGACATCAAAGGTGGTCTCCTATCAACGTTTTCATCCTAAACACAGAAGGAATTCTCTTGTACAGTTTTAAGCTTAGCTCTTTGTGGAGCTGAGACATTTCAATTACTAATTTTCATTAGTTAGGTGTTCACTTAGGTTAGTTAATAGCACTGTAGCTACTAGCCTTGGCTTCTACTATTTATGTTTACTATTTGCTCCCTATGATAATCTTAGTGTACAAGTCTTGTAATTATGCCTATTTTATAACTATGAGGTGAAGAACTGAAATTAGCTGGAAAAATTTATAAAGTAAGTAATTTAGAAAGGATTTGAATCTAGTTAAACTGGAGTGTCTATCTTCTTGACCACTAGTCTTCATTGTCTCAACTTTCTTCAGAATTATCCTGGTAAAAATTGTTTTCAGTCTTGCTTTAATTACAATGTCTTGCTTGTTATTGGTAATGGTGTTTTTAAAAAAGGGCCTCACTGTGTCCTTGGGATTGGCTAGTATGATGTGTGGGTAAAGGCTGTTACATATTTATTTATTAATTAATATTTTATGTGTGTGCTTAGGCATTTTTTGGAGGCCAAAAGAGGGCATTGAGTCCCTTGGAAGTGGAGTTGCAGATTGTTGTGAACCACAATGTGAGTACTGGAAATCAAACCTGGGCCTCAGAAAGAGTAGCCAGTGCTCTTAACTGCTAAGTAATCTCTTAAGCCCTGAAAGTTACATAATATAAATTATAAGCCCTTATCTAAAACCAGTGCACAATTTTACAGTACCCATAGTAGTGGAAGACTTGATATAGGAAGACAGTATTCAGTCCTGTTAATTTTAGTACAGAGGACTAGGGTATCATCTAGGATTTTGTGTGGCTATGGCTCACCAAAAAAGCCACACGTGAAAGTGGTTTTAACCACATGCCTATATATCATTTTGAAAAAACACCATTGGGAGTTGGCCATCCAAGTCTGGAATGGACAGAATTTGAGCTTCTCACTTATTCCTTCCCTGTATACCTCACAGTTCACTCTAGTCACTCAGACCATCTCAGACAAATTCTTCCTACTGTCCTCAACAGGTGACATCACCTGGTGGTGAGTTACACTTGAGCTCTCTATCTTTCATGTGTAAACTATATCTCCCAAATCGCATTATGTCACTCAAAATTTTCAAAGATTGAGGACATGGGAATGGTATTGAAGCAGGGATGTGCAGGCAAAAGATACTGGCTGAAGAAGAGTGCCTCTTACGTAATTCTTGATAAACATGATTCATTTAAACTAGCTTGGAAAAAAATGAAAGTTCTTCCCTGGAAACCAAGAAATATAAAGCTTTCACGACCTTCCCTGTTCTATGCCATTTCACAAAGAATGGGAAACCTAGGCTTTCTGGAGTGATCTGAGTCTTTTATATATAGAAACCTGTTTATAGAGTGTCAGATAATGAATTTCTAGATGTCGTACTTCATATTTATGTTACATAGCACTTTCCAAAAAAACATAATTCTGAATATACTTTGTAGACAATGGTTCTGCTTTGATTAATCTTTCTCTAAATTTCTCACTTCCCTACCACATTTCCACCTCCCAAGTCCTAAAGAACTCTCTGCATTCCTTCTTTGGGAAGAAGAATTCTAAATATTTTTTATAGCCTTTGCTAATTGTCATAATTTGCAATGCCTAATTCTTTAATAAATAATTGTTCATGATAGTCTTTATCAGACAGACTTTCAAAGAATTACCATGACACTGAAACCCCGAGGCTGTTGAGTTTTAATGAACTTTATCAGTTAGTCATATTTAATTTGTCTGTGACCACAGGGTCAAAGTCAATAATCTAACAATTCTAGTGCAAGGAAACACGTAGAGAATTGTGGTACAGAGGAAGCATGTCATGGGAGGCACTTAGAATTCACACATGGCTTTCTGTCTTGACAGCAATCATTATATTATATATCACTAGTTGTTATTTATTCCTTGAAGCTTCATGTTAGTCTCTATAATATAAAACATAATATCTATTCATGGCATTACATAAGAATAAAATGCAATTGATACACCAGAGGCTTGGCTCTTGATAAACTCTCAGTGAGTGGCAGCTATTCTCAGTGATATGTAGTTCATATACTGTTGAAAAGAAAGGGGTTCACATCTCCATATTTGCATGATCACTTTTAGTGGATTTTTAGGTAAGATACTATATACCATTTGTTTATCATATGTAAAATGTGAATAGGAATACAAACCTGTAGAGAGCTGCGGTGTACCAGGTGGTTCCCGCCTTCCACTATCCCGAAAGTGAGCGCTCTCTTGAGATAAGTCCTGAATTGGCTACACTTGCTGTCTCTGGCCGCTTCCGCATTGTGTGACCTATCTGCTGTTCCCACGTGGCCTGCAGGGGTTGGCGGGCACAAGGTATTTAGGTCTGTGGGCATATCCCAGGACCACCACCACCAGAGAGACCCACCACCAGACACCATCAGAGAAGTAGAGAGGAGCTAGCATGTAACATCAAGGAGCTAGCCAGAATAAGCTTGTAACATCAAGAAGCTAGCTAGCTAGAAGAAGTAAGCATGTATAAAAGGACCTGAATAAACTGCTTAAGGAAGACCCGTGGTCGTGTCCTTTCTTGCTGGTCAAGAGGGCCCCGACAGACTGGTGGCCCGCAAGGGGAAGTCCTCTCCTGTGGACGGCTAAAAACCTTTTGCAGTCAGGAGCAGCCAGCTGGTAAGTTACAGGTACATTGAAACTAGACCCTTGGGAAAAGACAAGGGGGAAAGCCTCGAGGTAAAAAGGAAATTAGGGCGGCCTCAGGTTTGGAGAGTTAAGTCCCGAGGAAATTCGGGCGGTCTCCGGTTTGGAGGGTAAGTCCCAAGGAAATTAGGGCGGCCTCAGGTTTGGAGAGTTAAGTCCCGAGGAAATTCGGGCGGTCTCCGGTTTGGAGGGTAAGTCCCGAGGTAATTAGGAGGCTTAAGGTTTTTGCGGGGTGTGGAACGAAAAAGTAGATTTGGAAGAGTTAAGGTTTTCGTGGTGTGCGAAACAAGAAGGTGGGTCTAAAGTCTCCAGTTTGGAGCGAGTTACGTTTGTTAGAAAAGTGAAAGTATGGGTGCGTAAAAATCTCACCTAATTTT
>JADRCC010177209.1:969-15851 GCA_019843855.1 Hylomyscus alleni | reverse complement strand
CCCCAGCCAGAGCCTCAGCCTGAGCCCCAGCCTGAGCCCGAGCCCGAGCCCGAGCCGGAGCCGGAGGCTGAGTCTGAGTCGGATCTGGACCTGGAGCCGGAACCGGAGCCCCAGCCCCAGCCTCAGCCCCAGCCCCAACCCCAGCCCCAGCCCCAGCCCCAGCCCCAGCCCCAGCCTGAACCAGAGCCGGAGCCGGAGCCGGAGCTGGAACCAGAACCCCAGGCCCAGCTGGAGCCTCAACCTAGTGGAAAGAAGCTTCCAGCAGAAGAAACAGAACTCACTGCTGAGTGCATGAGTGAACGCCCAGGTGGGAAACTGACAAGAGCTTCTCGAATCCTTAACACCATCCTGAGCAACTACGACCATAAACTGCGCCCTGGCATTGGAGGTGAGTTAATGGAAGAAAGCCCCCTCCTCTCCTGAAGGAAAAGCAAGTTTTCTACGTATTTGTAGGCAGTGAGTATGGGTTATAGATATATATGTATAAATACATACAGATAGGAACAACTGCTGCAGATCCACCAGGTAAGACACAGTGACTCCTCTAGGTTAAGAATGCCATGGACCTTGGTCAACACTTTTCTATTCTTTTGCCCTCAGTTTTTCCAATTCTAAAATAAGCTGAATAATTTGAAGATATATGCCTAGCCCTTGTAGTCCATGAGCTGGGACTTTCCATAGAAGAACAATGGAAGTAGGATTGGTCCTTTTCCCTCCTTCGATGACCCCCAGTTTGATGTCATGCCTCAGTGTGACATTTACCCAGTACTATGTCTGTGTCTTCCAGAGAAGCCTACTGTGGTCACTGTTGAAGTCTTGGTCAACAGCCTCGGGCCTATTTCCATCCCAGACATGGTGAGTACAGAGTTTTGATGATAGTTTTTCCTAGATTGGACGTCAAGGGTGCCACTTACTCTTGCTTTCTGCTGTTTGTGTTACTAATGCAACAGGTAGGATTTTGTTATTTGGGGGTTCAGGTGGGGATTTTTAATCACAATTAACGAGAACATGAATGGAAAAGGTAAGTCTTTTGCTGCCTGAAGAGGACCTTTGGGATTTTGACTCTAATCTTCAGTTTTTCATTCAAAATAAAAACAATAAAACAACTGTACATATCACAATGGGATGTCTGTCTTTTGTCTTGATTATTGGATGAACTTAAATCTATAATTGATATTTCTTGCTGTACCCCTATTCCTATAATTTTGTCTTAGTCCTTTTGTCTCCTTCCCTTTCCTGTTATCAATATGATCGATCCCCAGTTAACTTCCATCATCTTCCACCTGAAATATGCAAATGTTTTCCAGCCCAATCCTACTGAGCAAGCTTCCTCGGTAATGTGCCTATTTATAGTTCAAACCCACGATCTAGCAAGCTATGACTGTTATTTTTCATCCAAGTAAAGTCCACAGATATACCCACACTATAATATGTACATTCTAAGGCACCATTGGACATCAGAACTAGACCTTTGTGCAAGTTCAAGATGTCATTGATCTACTTTTTCACTCATTCAGGGTTCAGCTCACAGAGCATCTTGTTCTCTGACTCACATAGTAACTAATTGCTCCTGTCATACACCATGCCCCTCTCTGGGTACTCACGTTTTTCTGGATTACATGTAGTTTATCTTCCCTAGTATATTTCATGGTAATTAATTGTTTTTACATTAGTCTTGCTCTCTCTGTTATGGAATGCTTGATGCTAAGAACGTAGTATATGGTAGCTAAAAACATTTGAAGCAATTGATGGTCTCAGCAAGGTTTCTTGGTAAAAGAAGTAGCATGCTAGGCAGCGGAGTTGGTTAACTGGGTATTGGTACCAGTCACTTGGGCAGGTAGAATAGTAGAGAGAAACCTAAAACCATTGCCTGTACATCGTAATCAAATGTTTCTATTCATTCCCTTACTCTGAAAATATCGAGTCTGGCCTTAAAAGGAGTGACCAATCTAGATAAAACTTGCTGGTCATAGCATTCCCAGTTGCTAATGCTGGCTCTTACTATGGTCATTATTGAAAGTGATTCTAATTAAGCCAGTTCTGAAATGCCACATTTCTATTTCAGCTAGACTAGTTACCTGTCAAACTTAATCGCAAACCATTCGTTATACATTGCTGTATGAAGAATTTATAATTGGTGTCTTCTTAAACAGTGAAATGCTTGTTTTAAACATTGCATGGCTGGAGGACGGGAAGATTTTTATCAGCCACTACACAGTTCATGTGCTGAGATATGAATGAGACTTTGCCAGCTACTGTGAAGGTGCAAATTCCTTGAAGGCTCTTTGTGAGGGTACATAGGGTAGGACAGGACAAAACACGACAGGACAGGCTGGAAAGGATCAGGAGCTCTGCCACTAACTGCTGGTTTTTCTACTTCATTGTGGCAAACACTTTGCCCTTTACTTTCTTTTCTGGCTATCGGGAGCTTGATGGCTGCTTCTGGCACCTATTGGCTCAGTGCAGTAAAGGCCAGCTGGGATTTTTGTTCCTTCTTCTCAGAGGGTGTTAATGCCCTTTAGGGTCTGGGTTCCTGTGACTAGTATCTCATTCACGATGAACAAATATGCTATCACTGAAATATGTCATTGACCCCTCTTTGTAAACTTTTTTTTTTTAATTATTGAGGCAGGGTCTCACTCTGTTGCCCAGGCAGGCTTTGGTTCAGTCTAGCCCAGGCATAACTTGAACCTTTCATTCTCCTGCCTCAGCTTCCCAAGTATCTAACACTACAGGCCAGTGTCATGAGACCCATCTGATACTTATTTTTGGTGCAAGTAAACGCAATGCCAGGGTAAGGTCATGGTAAAGGTGCTTTGAGTGGCAACACTAGTGTAGTACCACTGGCTGTGATTTTGGACATCTTCTCTCTCCAAGTCTCAGTTTACTAACTTCTAAAATAAATTAGACAACCAGTCTTTAATTGTGCATAGCTCTGGTGATTTCTTCAAACTGATTGCAATTGTATTGATTGCAACTCTACAAGTGTCAGCCACATGAACTGCTTCTTGTGCTTCCTATTAAACATCCTTCTTGATGTTTAACAGACAGTTTATGGGATCCATAATATATAGAGACTACATAATCATGGAACTATCTGTTCGTGCACACACACTCTTCAGAGGTTATGGGCACTTGTTTGAAAGGAAATATAAAACAAAACACAAACATAATTCGCCTTGTTAAAAAAACATGATGACAGATAGATTTTTTTGTGAATCAAATGATTTTATTTCAAAATATAATTCTGGGGAATGAATGGTTGGGGTTAATTAATAGCTGTGCTCCATGAATAAAAACTGAAAGGGAACCTTTCCTTTGTATAATGAGTTTTGTGTGCTTATACAGTTCTAAGGACTTTTGAGCTGGGATTTTTGATTTGCAGTGTAGGGGCTGAAAGTGTGTTGACCTAGTAAGAGTAGCACCACTGTCCTATGTAATTATAATGAAGTACTGATGATCCACTATAGCCCAGGGGTTTATTGAAAAATGCAATGTGCTACCTATTTGAGAATATAATTTTCTTTTCAGAACACAACAGTGGAAAATCCCTGTACCCAAACTTATGTTGCTTTCCTCTTTGTAATCCTAGGTGGATGCAAACCTAAGGATATGTCAATGGTATGAGGTCTTTGCCTATTGCTAGAGAGGAGAGGTGACAGTGTCAGCTATGGAAAGCAGTAGAGCTGTTTGAGGGAACTTCCCAGGAAAATGAGGCAAAATACTTACAAGTGTGAGATGATCCTGGGCTTTGTAATAAGATCCCCCATCAAACAACAAAAATGGTGAAATGTCACTTTTGATGATTGATTCTCCAGAACAGGATTTAGACTTGATCTGAATTCTTCTGCAAGGCAGAAAGGAATTTTCTATGAGAAAGTAGGGAACTCATTTACAACAACCCTTTCTAGAGCTCTGAGCTGTGAAAGAATGGTATTGCCCACTACATACTGTGGGCATTGGCACCCTTAGTTTTGCTAGTTAAGCAGGATGTGATTGATTTCTTGGCTGTGGTAATATCTGAGTCTCCTTCAGTGCTGAAACTAAAAGAATTGGGTTAAAAAGAAGGTGTTTCATCCCTCTTCAGCTTCTTGGGCCAGTATCCCATTAATTCTACCAGGCTGTCTTTGGGTTCCATGTTAAGTAGTGACAAACACCACATTTGCATGTAACTGTCTCTTGTCTACTTAGCCCCAAGTATATGGTTTTCTGTCCCTTCCCACCAGGAATATTCCATTGATATCATCTTCTACCAGACCTGGTATGATGAGCGTCTTCGTTACAATGACACCTTTGAAACCCTTATTCTGCATGGCAACGTGGTGAGCCAGTTGTGGATCCCGGATACCTTTTTTAGGAATTCTAAGAGGACCCAAGAGTATGATATCACCATACCCAACCAGATGGCTCTCATCCACAAGGATGGAAAGGTTTTGTACTCAGTTAGGTATGTCAAGCCTTTAGTGTCTTACTTTCTAGGACTCTCTCACTCTTCCAGAAAATTTTAACTAGGGATTCCTAAGTAGATATATCACTCTGAATAATATTCCTAAAACCCTGAGCATATTTTCTAGACCAGGAATCAACCTCTTCCTATGCAGATATAGACATTGCGATCTTAAATAAAAGATACTGCTTAAAGACACATGCTAAGTGTTTTGGTAATCATGGGAGCTGTAGGTGCTGGCATGACTGCATTAGCTGGACAATTCCATTCCCTGTGGGCACAGTATATAAAGACATGTCCACATTGACAGAACTGTCCAGGCACAGCAGAAATACATTAGTTGGAAAAATATTCAGGACATAATAACTTGAATGCCTGGAAGGAGATACTTGTGTCAGCAATATGGGCTATGGAAGTGGTAGAAAGTAGCACAGGACTAGAGCACTGGATTGAACAAGAAAGAAAAATCCATCTAGGCTGGCCAATGAACTTCTTTGATGATATAACCTAGTAGTCAGATTTTAGAAGTTCTTCTTCCTCTCTTTGTTTCACTCTTTTGGGCTTTTGTCTTAAATTCTACTGATGTCACTCATTAGTGGTGATACCTGGCCAATGCTGAGTAAATACCTAAGTGCGAAGAGCCAGCCTAATGAGGCTCCTTTCTCCCTTCCAGGATGACCATTGATGCAAGATGCTCACTCCACATGCTCAATTTTCCAATGGATTCTCATTCTTGTCCTCTGTCTTTCTCTAGCTGTGAGTACCTTCTTAGGTTTCTGGGGATCCAGAGATATGCTGGGCCCCTCTTTTGCTCATCTTTCCCTTTTAATTTTTCTGCTTCTGCTTTTTTCCTGTGATGGTGCCAAGGTTGCTATAAGCCTCCATTTTCTATCCTCACCCCTTTTCCTGCCAGCAATGCTGTATGCTGTATGTGCATTACTTTAGCTTTATGTTGAATTCTTCCCTCACCCTTGCTCTACCTTAAGCTAGTCACCTGCTTCTAAAGCGTATCTGAAGTATGCCTGCTCCTCTCCATCTCTGCCTTGATGCAGGGCTTTAATCATCTTCTGCTTGGACTTCTGCAACATCTTCACTTTGAAACAGAATGTGTCCTAAGCTAAATTCATTGTCTCTTCACAACTCCTGCCTCCAAAGCAAATGTGTCGCTTCTATGTTGCCTCATTGAAGAGTGCCATCATTCACCCAGTTGCCCAAGCCAAGAACTCTGACCCCCTCACTGACCTCCTACATCTGCTCAGTTCACACATCCTGTTGGTGTTCCCTCCAAATCTCTATTGATCTCACCTCCATCTCTGCATTCTGACTGTTAGTTTTCATTTATCATTTCAGATCTGTTCTTAGCTGGCATGGATCAATTCTAAATTCCTTAAAATGAACCTCAAAGCCCTTCATGACCTGATCCCTGCTGCTTCCTGCTACACAACCCATCTGTGAGATAGTCTCCCTAAAGTTTTGCTGTTTCTACATTCGCCTTTCTGTGCTTCCCTTTTACCTTCTCCAACCTCATCTGTATCAAGAATGTTTATTTTCGAAACTTAAAGTGAATGCCCCATGCTCTAGGAAGTCTTTTCTGAACGTGTCCACAAGTGATCTTTCCGTACTTTACCAATTGTTCCATGGGTAGAAATTTTCAGAGCAAATTTCCAAAACTCACAGTTCTATATGGCCTTACTCAATGAAATGTGAATGCTAGAGGGTAGGTTCACACTTTACATTTGAAGCCCAGGGCAAATATACTTATTGAATGCACTTCAAAAACTAGGCCAGAGGCAGGGTCTCAAAGCTGGTGAAGCCAAAGTCAAAAGTCCAAAACATGGCTCAAGCTAACACCATGCTTGTGGGGCCCTCAACTGGGCTTCCCAGTCTCATTCACTCCTTTTCCACATTGATTTCCAGTTTCCTATGATGACCGTGAAATGATCTACAAGTGGGAGAATTTCAAGCTCGAAATCAATGCAAAGAACACTTGGAAGCTATTGGAGTTTGATTTTACAGGAGTGAACAACAAAACTGAAATCATCTCTACCCCATTTGGTAGGTGTGCAGTGGGCTCTAGAGCTGGGCAGAGTCTGAGGGAATGGTACCAATAACTAGAATTGGCTATTTGTACAAATGCTGTGTAAAGAGCTAGTGGAAACACTGTTGAGGACATTACTTCTCTCTCATATAAACTAAGCTCTTACAGCTGTTTGCAGAGGAAACTGAGACTCCATAGCTGTCTCAGTCTCATCTGGAAAGAAGTAAGTGCTTTGCCAAGCCCCTTGAAGGATGGGGTAAGTAGATATATTTTTGTAACCTTCAGTACTTTCATCTACGTTTGGGTTTTAGATCCTTTGTATTCAATGTCTTTCTTATATCACTGACTATCTTAGACAACATTGGAGAAGGGTACTCGTGTGATTTCTCCAAACCCTGAACCAAGTCAAGCTGGTTGAATGGGAGGAAGATCCACCCTAGCAGGAGGTAGAAGTGGAAGCTAGAGTAATAATGGTAACTAGTGGGGGTTGGAGAGTCTGCAGGTAATTACTCAGCTGCAATGGCTGATACAGTAACATTATCTTAAAGGAGCAACTGTGAAAAGCACATATTTTCGCCAAAGGCTTCATAGTGGAATCAACATAAACATTTTTTTTTAATTTTCTGATCTAATTCCTGACAAGGACAATAGGGGCAGATTCTGGGTCCCTTGTAGCTCCTGAACAGATGTGAGCATCTTTGCTTGTATTCCTAGGTGATCTGAATGAGGAGCCAAGGAGTCTTCCCAGGGTAGCTCTGAGAGCAACCCTGGACCTTCTTCACATGTACTGACAAGAATGTGGATGGAGCAGGTCACCCAGCCAATCTTTTGTCATATATTTTGCTTTGCTTCTGTGCGATGGTGACATAAAAAAAAATCTCCTATTGCTACTGTTGGTCACTGGGTGAAGGACAGCTTATGCTCATCTGACTAAAGCTTTGCTTACACAGTACTAGACAGGGGATGGGTGCTGCTTTTCCATTTCTTGGGTCTCTGAGAAAGCCACTTTGCTTGCTTTGGCTTGGGATTCTTGTTCTTCTTCTAGATAACTATGGGCCTACTTCTTAGTACTTCAGTTTGTCCAGATAGGTGGAGTCCCATCATCAGAACTGGCAGAAGAGACAAGGCCCTGGAGCTTTCAAGTCACTAGTGGTTCCGTTTAGTAGATGGTTTGTGCATTGTTTCAAAATGGTGCCCTAGTGACTCTAAAGCCCCAGAGCCAGCATCATCGGTGAAGCAATGGCAGTAGGTAAGCAATATCTCTTCCTTTGGAGGAAGAAATAGGTCTTCTTTTCCTTTGGCTAGAGACTAGTGATTCTGAATTCATAGTGTTTCTCCACTGTCAGTTATTTCTGAGTCAGGTCCCAACTCTCCCAGTTTGACCCCAGGGCAATTCTTTCTAGCTAAAACATACATGTACTCATTTTTCAGGGTTTTAAATGCAGCAGTTTCTGATTCAGGGGCTTCTCAGAAAGTGCAGCCTTGTCTGTAGTAAATGAACCATCCTTCACTGATAGCTGTTGAGCCTCTAAGGAAATCTTGCCATGATCAAGAGGTCAGTGTTTTATAAGATTATTTTCTTCCCTAGACAGCTTTTCCCATCAGAAAATTCTTTCTTATCTAAAATGGAAGTTTCTGGAACATTTACCCATCAGATCTAATTCTTTTCTCCTGTAACTACCTGGTTTACATTAACTGAAGGCACTCTTCCAAAAGTCAAATGTAAAGATCTAGGGTTAACATTAGAGCACACTATTCTATTGTATTCTACTGGGACTCTGGTCCCCAGTTCCTTTTCTTCTCTTCTTCTTCAATGTCTTCAGTTCATGAGTCCTCTGGACAGTCTTTGAATTGTGTCTTTGACAGTGCAGTCCCAAACTATGATCTGGAAAAAGAGGTAAGAGCTAAAGTCATCTTTAATCCCTTTTATTTTGGTTTGGCTTTCAGTCCTAGATACCTCTCTTCCATTGGTATTGCTTCTTCACTCATCAGAATGAAGGAAATACATGTTAGTATCCTTCTCTTGTCAAATTTCTAGCTTTTAATAAAAATAAAGTTTCTTCTTTAATCAGAATGAATAAATTTAAAGGATGAGAAACCCAACTGCACAATACATCTTGTGACAAACAAGAAAGTTTTAAATCACAGTCAAGACTCCAGGACAGGTAGACTAATAATTTGGTCATCTTGACTAGTAGCATAGATTGGTCCCTGGTGCAGTGCTGGAGGAATTCTAGTGTTAAAGATACTACTATTCAGGCAGGAACTTTCCCACTGACCATAAGTCATTTATTTGCCTTTCTCTGAAGAACCCAAGAAGCTTTGTTCCTCCAAGGCAAGTTTTCCAAAACTAGGAGGAAAGATTGGTCTCAATCTGTACTGGCCCACTCAGATTTGCCAGGCAGGTGGTCTGGTTTGTTTACAGTCTGTAGTGTAGACAGTGTTTGTGCCTGCTTTCCAAGGTTATTTTGACCACAGGTATCAAAAGTCACTGAGCACCATTGCTTTCCATGTTATGCCAGGCTTGGTTGGTTAGGGACCAAGCTGAAGGCTTTATATGAGCCCTTCCTGGAAGGGGCTTGAAGGTCTACCTAATTTAAAGTCACAGGTGGCTGTTGTATCACAGAACTGGAAATTAAGGGCTTAGCTTCACAGAAAAATCCACAGTTGAGACAATTTAATATCTAATGACATATGGAGAGTAAAAGTGTTCCTCTGGGCAAACTAAGCAGTTCAATTAGTTTTGGTTAAAACATTCATGTTGTGTGAATGCATATATATGAGTCAAATCCAGTTAGGTCTTAGAATCAGACTACATAGAGTAGACTTTATTATGTAGCTCATGTACAGCAGAATATGTCATATTTGGCTAAACCAAGTAGTCATGCTGTGAAGGCTGGCAGTGCAGATAATATTGTGATATCACTATACATTGCATTTCTGTGGGTTGGAAGGTCTCAGCTAGCCATTAACTATTAGGTCTTGATACTATGAAAGTAAAGGTTGTAGGGTTGGGTTTTGTTTGTTTGTTTTTGTTTTTAACTTTTCTCTCACTATTGCTACTCTGAGATTAACAGATTTGGGGAGAGTGAATCAGTTAACTGATAGTGGGTTTATTAATACTCTTGTGTTGCTTATCTCTCAACTGGCCATGGGTTTTGCTGTAAATCTCCTTTCTGAGCTTCTACTGAGCTGCACTTAAATAGCGTGACTTTATTCTAGAACTCCGGGAGGGTTTCCCATGAGCTGGACAGTGGGATCCATGATATATGTGCCATGCTGGACATCAGGCCAGTACTGCAATGCAGTGGTATATTTGTCTTTCAGGTGACTTCATGGTCATGACATTCTTCTTCAATGTAAGCAGGCGGTTTGGCTTCATTGTCTTTCAAAACTATGTCCCTTCTTCTGTTACCACAATGCTCTCCTGGGTCTCCTTCTGGATCAAGATAGAATCTGCTGCTGCCAGGACCTCTGTAGGTAAGGAAGTATGGTGATCTTAAATGTGGGCATATGTCATGGATTAACATTGACCAAGGGAAATATTTGCCTTCTCCTGTTGTCCTACATCACTGTCAGAAGCTTAGCCCACCTTCACTCTTTGCTTTTATAGGGGTCAGTTCTGTACTCACCATGGCCACGCTGGGCACCTTATCCTGTAAGAATTTCCCTCGTGTCTCCTATCTCACAGCTTTGGACTTCTATATTGCAATTTGTTTCGTCTTGTGCTTCTGCACTCTACTAGAGTTTGCTGTGCTCAACTTCCTGACATACAATAATATTAAACGACAGGCTTCTCCAAAGCTCTACCAAGTAAGAACCAGGTGTTGGTATGGGAAACAAAACTATAAACTGAAGATAAGAGGGTTATGGCACTTGGGTGGCTACCTTTCCAAGTGATGAGAAGTTCCCTGGGGTTATAGACGAAATAAACCTGGTGTGATGGCGGGAATCCCAGAGGGCCTAAAACTGGTGTGGAAAGTATAGATTCTAGGAAGTTCTAGGCAACCTTTCCTTTTGACTCATATTCCCTTGACCATTTCTTTCTTTATTTCCCTCTCTGTCTATTTCAGCTTCCAACCAATAGCCGTGCTAATGCGCGTACTCGTGCTCGTGCACGCACCCGTGCTCGTGCTCGTGCCCGTGCACGCCAGCAGCAGGAAGTGTTTGTGTGTGAGATTGTCACCTATGAGGAAAATGCTGAAGATGGGTATCAGTGGTCTCCAAGATCAAGAAGACCTCAGTGTCCCTGGAGGCGGTGTGGCAGAAGCTATGTGTGCTTCAGGGTTCTCAGGAAGTATTTTTGCATGGCTCCTGGTTGTGAGGGAGGCAACTGGCAGCGGGGCCGCATCTGCATCCATGTTTATCGCCTGGATAACTATTCGCGGGTGCTTTTCCCCATTACATTCTTCTTCTTTAATGTGCTGTACTGGCTGATTTGCCTTAACCTGTAGGCTCCAGCCATTAGCTCATGGGGCAACCTCCTCAGTTCCCCATAAGGTCCTAAGCCCCTTTGCCAAGGGAGTTGGGAGACAATAGCAACAGCAGCAATCCTGAGGAGAGTTTGTCTCTGCTGGTCCTCCTTTTGTTGGCCCCTTCACTCAATCTTCTCAACAGCCCTTCTCAAGAAACAGCCCACCTTTCTATTCTTCAAAGAGTATCCTTGATGCTCAGTGTGCCCACATTTGAGCAGATATGCTATCTCTCAGTTGTGTTTACAGTTGTTTTTCCCCTGGAGGTTGTTTTTCTATTTGTGGTGCTGAGGGGCCCAGCTCAGGCTCAGCCCCAGGATGCACAGAACGACAGTATAGCAGAAGGAGGGTCCTCATCCTGAAGTCTTTAAGTCAGACTATTTGATATTTTTTCCCTGCCCTCTCTTCCTACACACACACACACACACACACACACACACACACACACACACACACACACCACTATCTGTAGGAGGAGAGGAGCCAGAAAGTGGGCCTATTTGAGAAAGTACCTGTCTCTGCTGGTGTGCCATCTCCTTCTCCCACCCTCTCCACCTCCATCTGCACTACCAGTTCAGTTTCCCTCATCTAATGGGTATCTATTCTTGTGTGCAATGTTTGTAATTTCCCCTGCTTTGTATGCCTCCTTCTTCCTCTTTCTTGAACCCTGTGATTCTTTCTGTAACTTCCCCAGTGACTTTCCCAGCCCTGATCCAGGTGCTAGGCTTTGTGTCTCCCAGGGGCCAAGAAACCAAGAACACTCTGTTGAGCAGTGGTCATTGCCTACCACTGATTGGTGCTCACCTCAGGCACAGTCTAACGGTTTGATTGCTTCCTTGGTCCCTAGACCCATAAGCCAGTCCACTGCCATCCCTGGGGCACTCACACAATTGCAATCAATTGAGCTCCCTTAAATTTGTATAACATTTTTCCCTTTGGCAAAGTACTTTTGACAAAACATTTCTATTTGGAATCTTGTTATAGCCCCGTGACATCTTTGGGCACAGGTTGTCATAATGCAGATGGCAACCTTGAGACACAAATTTCTATAGGACTGTGGATCTTTCTGGAAGTCAATCTGGAGCCCCCTGTCACCTGAAAGTGCATGCCAGGGCTAGGCAGCTCTGGTCAGCATGACTCAATTTTCTTTTCCTTGCTGGCATCCCAGTGGCAAGGACTAGAGTAACAGCCCCCCCTCAGCATGGGCTTGCTCCATAACTAGGCCTGAGGTGCTCAGATTGCTCCACAGGTTGAGCTAGTAACCCAGTGAGATGAGTTTATATATGCCCCCAATGCTTGTATGTGCTGAACAGAATCAGTGTCTGTATATTATGGGGTGGGTGGGATCGGGAAATCCATCTGCTTATAGTCACCATCATCTGTAAATGGTAAATATATGAATAAAGGTATCAGCAAGCATTCAAGGTGTGGCTGTTTCTCCTACATTCCCCGTGCATCTTGTTTAAAATTAAATATATTCTTTGACAATCTCATATACCACACAGTATAACCGGAGCATGATCACTACCTGCAGCCTCTTTATCTCCATTCTACTCCTGCCAAGGCTATTCTTCCCAACAATTCTCCTACCCACATTTATGTGTGTGTGTGGTATTTTCTGGTTGGTTTGTTCTGTGACTCCTTAAATAATAAGGGTTGCCTGGCATGAACGTGTCTTCTGGAGTGTGGAGGACTCCCCAGTGACTACATAGCTGAAAAGCATGAATCCCTGATGCCCTCAGCAGCAGTATTCAACACTCAATAGTTCTCTGGGGAGGAGCAGGATCCCAGGAGCTCTTCCTTTACCCATGAAGAATATTGACAGGTCCAGTCTTGTGCCAAGCCCAGTATAGGTGTCCTCAGCTGTTGTGAGTTCATGTCACAGGCAGAAGCTAGCATTTTGCAGCACTCACCCATCATTTGGCTGTCCACCTAACAGACATGTACCAAGCACCCTTCTTTCATTAGTAGGGATGAAAGGGACAAAAGCACCAGAATGCAAGGCTGCCTTCAAACATTATTTGGCCTGCCTCCATCCCCTCCATGTTCCTTTCATAGTACTTTTCATTCTAGATCCTACCCAGATGCCACTAGAGTCAATTGATTCCACACATACCCCAATGTAGAATCCCGGGAAGATGGACATTCTTTGGCATGAAGAAAGAAGACATTTTCTTCTGGTATTGCAACCCACCAGTAGTGGAGCCTGTGATATAATCTTCAGGAGTGGAGTGGAGTCATATTCCAGAAATCTTAATATCCTTGCCCCAAGTAGAAATCATTTGTCAAGCTGGAGACTTAAGTTGTTTACCTCTCAAAAGAAGTTGCTGAAGGTGTATTGAATATTAGCCCTAATGACACTTCTACATCAGGCAATAATAGCAACCCAGAGGAGATAAAAGTATCTGCTAATAGTTGACATTTTGTCATAACATCCTTGCTGTGATATTCAAACACTTTTCTATATATGAAATCTATCTCCTTGGGTTGGAAACATGGCTCAGTGTGTAGAGTGTGTACCTAGCATGCACAAAGCCCCAGATTTAATCTCCAGTGAAACAAAAATGAAAAAAGTACCTATATCCCTACCTAGATTGTTAGGATATATTTTCTGATGTCCTAACCCACTGAAAATGACAAGTAACGTGTGGAACAAGGAAGAAATTTCCTCCCTTTTGCTTTTTAATTAAGAGATACAGGGGGAAATGGCCATCTGGCTCCTAAGCAAATTAAGTATGCATATTGTGACCACATACATTTACATGTGCTTTGAAGTATAGAAATAATACAAATCATATTTCATAATCGTTCTACAATGAAATGTATGATACTTAAGATCTCTACCATTTGTAGATCTTAAAATCGTGTAATCAGGTATTTAACAATGAAGAAATTAAAACAGTAATTGGGCATATACCTGAAAATTAATGATGAAAATATTACATTAGTAAAACCCATGGGATGCAGTCAATAGTAAATTTACATAAGGCAATCATAATTTAGACATTTTAGCTATTAAGTACAGAAAACAAAGGAGGTCAGCATCAAAATCTAGAGACTAAAAAGGATCAAAACATCACAGAAAAGTTTGTGGAAAGGAAGACTTTTGATATAAAGAATATAGAGATGTCTACTTAAGCATTCGAAACACAACAAAAGTGTTCCCTTCCTTTTATATCCAAATGAAAGGAGGTGGTTTGAGTGCAAAATAGAAGAAGAGAGAAAGGAGAATAGGAGGTGAAGAGGAATAAAATTCAATATATCTATGTTTTAAAAGGAGAAATTCCTGTTGGATAATATTGGTGAATATGTTTATATACTCAAGATAGCAAAGGCTCTTCTAAACATGACATAAAATACCAGAAACTGCAAATAGCTTAAAACATATCATGCTAAAATAATAACAAAACCTCATAAGTATGCCATAAAACAAATATACAGTTGTAGTTCAGTCTTCATTGGAAACAGTTTCTGAGCTCAAACTTAAAATTTTATGTGACTATGTCTGTGGGGGTGGAGTGGGGATGTAGGTCATTAAATGAGAAAAGAAATCATGAAAGGGAAGGACATGATCTAAAAAGCAGGGCAAATGCATATGTGTGATATGAAAGAAAAGGGAGGGAACTGGCCAGAAAGCAGGAGAGCAGTGGGCAAAAGTATGAATTCTGACAGTTTGTAAAGGTGTGCATCTGTATATATGAAAACCATTACTTTGCATGCTACATTTTATGATCTCTCTCTCTCTCCCTCTCTCTCTCTCTCTCTCTCTCTCTCTCCCTCTCCCTCTCCCTCTCCCTCTCCGATCTCCCTCTCCCTCTCCCTCTCCGATCTCCCTCTCCCTCTCCCTCTCCGATCTCCCTCTCCCTCTCCCTCTCCGATCTCCCTCTCCCTCTCCCTCTCCGATCTCCCTCTCCCTCTCCCTCTC
>JADRCC010177190.1:682-14083 GCA_019843855.1 Hylomyscus alleni | reverse complement strand
TGAAGGAAGGACAAGCCAGCCTGATATAGCTGTCTCCTGAGAGACTCTGATAGTACCTGACTAATACAGACGTAGAGGCTCACAACCATCCATTGAACTGAGTACAGGGTCTGCAATGAAGGAGTTAGAGAAAGGACGAAAGGAGCTGAAGAGTTTGCATCCCCTTAGGACAAACAACAATATGAACTAACTAGTACTCTCAGAGCGCCCAAGGACTCAACCACCAACCAAGGAGTACACATGGTGGGACTGATTGTTCTGGCAGCATGTGTATAGTAGAGGATTGCAAAATCGATCATCAATGGGAGGAGAGGCCCTTGGCCCTGTGAAGGTTCTGTGCCCCAGTGTAGGGGAATGACAGGGCCAATAATTGGGAGAGGGTGGCAAGCAGTGGGGGAGGCAACAGGGGTTTGTTCTTGTTGGGTTTGTTTTGTTTTGTTTTGGAGGGGAAACTAGGAAAGGAGAAATCATATAATATGTAAATAAAGAAAATATCTAATAAAAAATAATGTGCACAGGGAAAAAGAATACTGAAATAAAAACAGAATTTAGAATCTAATCTAATCTGAATTTTAGCCAATCCAGTGTTTTCAATTAATATATGACAAGCAAAATGTATAACTCCTGCAAATACGGTTTATCTTTATGTACAAAGCAAAGACCACCTTAATGCCACTGCTACATGATCTTAGTGCTTCTCCAGATATTTTCTTATATGAATAGAGTCTGGGATTAGTTACTGGCTGACTCCAGATTTACATGTCATCTGCTCTTATTTGTAAAGCAATTTAAACTTATTTGTCTGATATGCATTTTACAAGGTCCAAAGATGCTACAACTTCTTAGTTGTCAAACCTGAAACAGATTATTCCATCTCCCTAAATTTCATTTTCTTCATTTGTAAATGGCATGTAACTAATACATTCTTTTGGAAACTAGATGAATAGCATATATAACCACCTAACAGTGTCTGGCACACACACACACATACACACACACACACACACACAGAGAGAGAGAGAGAGAGAGAGAGAGAGAGAGAGAGAGAGAGAGAGAGAGAGAGAACTTCAGTAAATATCCAATTTCCTTTTGACTCATATGTTAACTTGAGAAATTGTTGCATTACTTTTCTTAAGCTTATAAACACAAAATATCACACAGTTTCATGATAGTCTCAGGAGGTGAAACGTATAAACAGAAAGTATAAAAACTAGATGTCACAGAGCAGACCTAAGCCAGGAATCCCAGCACATAGACACTGGTTAGAAGAGATTGTATCCTAGAATTACTGAGTGAATCAGAATTTAATCAGGTTGGGTGTCAACATTTAGTTATGGACATAGCTCTGTAAGGCTCTAATCTATATCAATATACGTTAGATTAACATACAGGCCCTAAGGCCAAAGGGAAGAGAATTGGGCTCTGAGTGCTGAGATGAAAGATGGGAGCATGAACAGAGGCAGACCAGGAACATCAATTAACCCCAGGCATGACACACTCATTTGTCATCTCATCCTTCTGGTTTACATGGCACTGGAACACATACATGAAGAGCACTGCAGTGATGGTGATAAATCTCATTACATCGGCGAAAAGGGATGCCAGAAGCTTCCCAGATAATGGGTACACATCCAATCCTGACACAGAGGAGAGAGGGTGAACATGATGGAGAAAACAAAACAAAACTAAACTAAACAAAAACCATACAGCTCCTTAAGTTTCCACTTGAATTTGTGATGGGAAGCAGGAGAACATATAATATCAGGCAGTCATGAGACTTTTATTGTACCAACATAAGGGTACGAGGTCTAAGTATCAAACAAGTGGAGCTGGGGGTAAAACTACTCTGAAAGGAAATGCTGCTGCAAAGGTGTTTTTCCAGTCAGGAGTGCATGTGCCAGGGCAGCAAGTCTTGCAAAGATGTGGTACAGGGAGTCCAAATAGATGACAAAACAAGTGCAAACATAAACAAATTTGGTGAATTCAGGAGCTGCACTAAAAGTAGCATTGGTGTCATAGCAAAGAGGGAAGAGGTCAGGAATGTGGCCAAGAATGACTGATTCTAACTACCACTCTGAGTGCCTGAGCTGACACCATCTCTTGCCTAGAATCCTATTATAGCCTCTTTAATTGATCTTCCAGCTTTTGCTCTTGGCCTCTCTGATCTACTGCATATTTTCCTAAATTTTATTATACATTAGAACCATCGAGGGAGCTTTTATTCAGTATTTTTATTAATTTATGCATTTAATTAATTCCTGTCCACAGTTAGCAAAGGGTTTTTAAAAACTAGTACTGCCTAGTTTAGCATGTGATCTGGCTCAGTTAATTTCACTGCCTCTGCCCCAGCATTCACAGTTTACTGCCTAACTATAAACATTCTAAATAGTTCATAGAATCTACTAGGGGCTATGCATGGTCTTAAAGATCCTAACTCACTCATTCTTCATGGGCACTGTGTGAGGTCCTTTTGACTTTTAACCTGTAATCAAAATAAGTTCATCTCAGAGCATACAGCTAAAAGATGATGAGTTTATTATTTAAATATATTTGATCCTGGTATACAGGATACATTTTAAATGAAATAAGATCCCAAGGAAATAATAATCTGTTTTTAACCGGGGATGGAGGAGAACTTTTCTTATACTAAGTTTGGATAAGGGGGAGCAATCTACAGCAAATGAAGAGTGCCATAAAAGCATTATCCAAAGAAACAGAATTCACAGAAAGTATGCACATTTCTATACAGAGATATTTACTGTTACAAAACAGGCTCATGTAGGAAGTTAAAAATTCTCAGTATTTATAGACAGCCTATAGACCAGAAGAGTTAATATTTGAGTGTGAATGTAGTCTGCTGCAGAACTGTAAATGGCTGACTGGTGAGGCAGATGAAAACCAAAGGCATTATTTTGGTTAATTCTTAGAGGATACCTGTCTGTTTGGTCCTGCATCCATGCTTTCAGCTGATTAGATAATATACACCTGTAATATGGAGGACAATTTGCTTTACTCAAATTCCTTTGATTTCAATGTTAAATTCACCAAAACATATCTTCATAGGTAAATCCAAAACAATTTTGAGTAAATATCTGGTTAATTGTGGCCCACATAAATTGATCCACAAAAATCTTACAAATAGAAGTATAGTGCATTCAGTAGTTAAAGGGAGAATATTAGTTGTCAAAGTCCAAAGAGAGTGAGGTCAGTAAGATGGGTTTGAAGTTAATCAATGGGGACTGAGTTGCAGATAGCAATAAGCAAGCTGTTATACATTCTTACACAGTAAGGTAACTCTTGAAAACAATGTTGCTTTATGTCTTTCAACAGTTAGAAAAAGGTTTTGAAGATCTTTATGAAAAATAATACAAGTTTGAAGAGGTAGACACATTTAGTCTTAGTCACAATGCAGCTTCCAACATTATGAAGCATTACATGACACACCACGAAGACATGTGATTCTATGTTCTAAATTTAAAAGTAAATTTCATTTTAAAAATGTAGGGAAAGTAAATAAGAAAAATTGGGAAAAATATGTCTGAAAAGATCATATAGATAAAAGTCATAAGTATATACATGAAATACTTTATACTGGTTAATACTTTCCTATTGGCCTACAAATCATAGATTAGGACAAGTGAAGCTAGCCATCAAACTCACATGACTTACAGCCACTATTATGTAGATTTTGAGGGATCTGAACTCTGGACCTTATAGAACAAGAGATTTTTTTACTATGCTAGCTTGAATGAAAATGACCCCCATAGGCTCATATATTTGAATGTTTGATCCCAAATTGCAGGAACTGTTTAGGAACAGTTAGGAAACTGGGCCTTGTTTGTAAAGGTGTATCACTGGGGGCATTGCAAATGTCCAAATGTCCATACTATTCCTAGTTATCTCTCTCACTCACAAGGTTTCTCAACCTTCTTAATGCTATGACCCTTTAATACAGTTTCCAATGTCATGTTGAGTTCCATAGTTGTGGTGACTTCCACACAACTTCAGACTAAACAAGAAAGCCTAAAAATGGGAGCCAGACAATACATTTTAATGATCCCTCAGGTAATTCCAAAGCACAGAAAAAAATAGGGATAACTGGCCTATTCCCAGCACTATATCTATTACTATCTTAATAAAAACAAATCTAGCACAGTTGGGAAGCAGAGGCAGGAGGATATCTGTGAGTTCAAGGCCAGCCTGGTCTACATAGGGATATTCAGAGCTACAGTGTCTCATTAAATAAACAAATAAATAAATAAATAAATAAATAAATCAGTCAGTCAGTCAGTCAGTCAGTCTAATCATATATCATCTCCTGCTGCAAGGTCTCTAAGATCCACCCACTGTATTGGGAAGAAAACCAAACTTTTGCTACTACCTGACAAGTCCCTGTTCCATGGTTAATCATAGTGTACCCCTTTTCTCTTCACACAATGTGTCAACCATTGAACTTTCTGTTCTTTATATACATTGCACTTCCTCTTCCTTGGAGCTCTGAGAGTTCATAATTAGGCCAGTCCTCCAGAGAACATGCACAGAACTGCTTCCTTCTTGATTCCTTTAAAAGATGTCGCCAATGTTTTAGGCAATCGTATACAAAGGCACCTTCCATGTGAATGCTTTGCTCTTCTATTTAAATTTGCCTTCACAAACTGAAAAGCTCATTTCTCTAGCTGCTGGGAAACCTGTTGGGACCCGATCTTGGCTGGAAAAAACTGTGTATTTTCTATGATAGTCTATATCCACTAGCTCATTATGGGCAAAGTTTAAGGTCACAGCCACCTCACTGCAACATGGAGAACTGTCAAGGATTTATCAGCCCTGGTAATTCCCAAGGGCAGACTAAAGCCTTGGATGAAAACAAGTAATAGACCAAATTCTCTGAACACCCAGCCTCCTTTTTTTCATAGATGTTGAGCCTAGCAACATTCATTGATAACATTCTTGTATACTCTTTCCATCCAGCCCAAACTAACTCAAACTGCTAATCTTGGCAGTAGTAGTCTGAAAAAGCAATCATTAGCATGACATCCTGAAGCTGGGCCATCTGCCATGTGACTGGCACTGAAACTCTTCACTGGAAAGGTAGCACAGGAATCTATAAAATGGACAATTCATTGTTAACATTTCTACATGTGAAACTGGGATATGACACATTGGGAAGAAAATTCACTAGACCCAAAGAATGATTCTCACCAATATTATAATTCTTTTATTGATTGTAGCTGTGTGGATGCATTGATTAAAGATGGTTTTTAAAAAAAAGAAAAAAAAGAAAATTCACTAGAAAGAATAGAAATAGGGAGCTTTCTAAAGTATGACTGATGCTTTGCAGTAATGTAACAAGAGACTGAGTCATCAGCCGTCAGAACATAAGCGTGAAGATTAGACAGCTTCTCTCATAAATGGAAACTCGGCATTTGTCTCCTGCATTTGGGAAGGAGAGAAAGCTGCCCAGGCCTAGAAATTAATCATCTAACCAAGAGAGCGCTCCAATGAAGGAATATAGCAAATCCTATATTTATGTGGCAAAAGCCAGGTATCAAAATGAAACCAAATGGAATTCCACATCATAGGTAGTGAATACCTAGCATTGTGTACTCTCAAATCTGAAATGACCCGTCTTCACCTAAGTCTTCTACATCTGTGGATATACTTCAGTCTTTCCACAAATGTTCCTTACATTCTGAAGGATGGTGCAAAGAAACTCCTCTAAAATGACATGTGCAATTTCAGGATCAGCCTTTATGCACTTCCCTTTCTAGGTAAGGGTCTAATAGTGAGATTATGCCGCAATAGTACCTGGCTAGGTCCTGAGGAAGGAATTGGACTTAACCTCAAACCAGCTGATGGATTTAGAATAAACCAACTAGCCAGGTCAGTAATCATGTAACTCACTTTTCACAATACTGCATCAGAGAATCAGGAGAAGCAGACCATAAAGTCGTATAAATGTATTATTACAGAAGCACTCCTGAAAAGCACAGGACTAGCATCCTAGAAAGAACACTGAAAACACTTAGTATAAGTCTCATAACTATATAAAAACAAAAGAATCCACATTGATCAAGGTGGAAATGCTAGTCATTCAGACAGACAATATTAAAACAAGCATATATTGGGTCATAATTCTTTTGGTATTAATAGGTTTTCACATTTCACTTTTATGTCTCTTGGGTTTATGGCAAGCTCAAATAGTAGAATCACTATAAACAAGTATGGGGTTGAAAGCACAGGATGGTAGCATATATATTGGGTAATTATTCAGCCCCTTAAATATAAAGCAGAACATTGCATGCTCTTCATCTTTTGGTAGAAAAGAAGTGTTTAATAGTAGTCATTAAGGGACCATGGAATTGGGGCTGTATTCTTTTAGACCACCAGGTTAAGGTGCCCAACCAGATTCATTATAAAACAGGCTGATATAAAAGGAGAAATCAGGACTATTTCACAGATGAGTTGGCTCATATGTGGATGCAAGTTAAAAATTGACCATGGCTGTACTTTAGCTCATTCAAGGGTGACCTTAAAAGGCAACTGTGAAAGTAAATTAGTCCAGTGATGCATTTGACCATTTGTTTTATGCAAAAAAGCAAATATTCTGAGGTTTAAAGTAATATAAGGACTGGTAGAGAACTAAAACACATTTGGCTGGATATACCTCTATGAAAACACCAAGGGCTACACAGCTGCAAAGGCATCTCCTGCAAGGGGACCTAATTGAAGACTGCCTGAGAGACCAAAGATTGCTGATGCAGACAATGCCGGATAATTGGGAACTGTTGTTCAGAAGAGATGCTTTCTTGGAACCAATGGGGGCACAGGTGGAGGGTATTAAAGGAGCTTGCTGCAGTGTCCAGAGCTTGCACCTGCTCTCAGAGTCTGTGCCCTTGATTCTGTGCCACCTTGTCCCAAATCTCCAAGGGCAGGTAGGGTCAGGCAGTAAGTAGTCCAGGGCACAGGCAGCAGGTTCCCACGCACCAAGGCTGAGCTGCTGCTTGCTATACTAGAATGTGTAACTTGTGAGAAAGAGACCAGCAGTCTAAAATATGATACCCTGTGCAAATAGCCAAGGACTTAATAGCAAGACAACTTTGGAATTTTTCTACTTAGAAAGAGTGAATCATTAAACAAGTGATGAATTTTTATAATAACATATATTCCAGAAATGCTCTCAGCACAAGAATATTCGATTCACTGACATGAGACTGTACATAATATTATGCCAAACTAATGCTACTTTGTAGTAGCTGAGTTGCTGAAGAGGATATCATGCTATAGAATCCATTTGTCCTAACACATCCACACTAGCTGAAAGGTGCCCACATAACAGTTATAGGACAGGCCCTTGAAAGTACAGCAGAATACACAGCTTAAAGATGATGCCTTTGGCTTTCTTCCAGCATGTAGTGTTCACTATATATTAAGACCTGCATGTAGTGTTTATTATGTGCCTGAAAAATATAATATATTGGAAATAAAATCAAAGGATAAAGGTATAAATACCCATTCTGGAAGAACCTATTCGCAATTTTATGAAAATAGTGATGTCTGGAAGATTTTATGTTTTTTTTTTAATTTATTTTATGTATCTGTTAGTATAGAGGTCAGGATTCTCAAAGGGGAAATATAGCCAGGCATGGTGTCACATATCCATAGTGTCATCACTTAGGAAGCTGAGACAGGGGGACTGGGAAACTAAAACCAGCTTAGGTGACATATTGTGATCTTACCTTGTTTGAGGAAAAACAAGATCAAAAGAAAAACTTTTACTAGAGGCACAGAAAGATTTCTTTTATTGAAGTATAAAATGAAAATGCAGCCTAGACACATTCTGCTTCTTGTTCAATAGAATGAGTAGTCAAGAAGAGTGACTGTGTACTAATAGGAAGAGATTTGCTCCAATCATAAGGAAACACAAAGCAAAACATCACCCAGTAAAGATAGAAAAGAATTTATGTGCAACTTTGATAGTTCAGTTGGTTGCCCAATCTTTATTTTCAATTTACAAGAGCTAGTTTGATCTGTAAAGAGAATGGTGCTTAGGATTTTAGACAATTCAGAGATCAGTATCTCAGGCTTGTCATCTGTTTTTGAAGCCATCAAAACTAGTAGAGGCATTAGCTGAGGGCAAGTAAACTCTAGAAAAGAAGCTACATGAAAGAGATGGGCAATGTCAGTTGAGGCCTGAAGAAGCCTGAAGAACAGCTACAGTAGTGGGAAATGTAGTTTGCCCTGTTAGCTTCTCTCTTTGAAATAATACTCAGAAATTGTAACCCCAAGAGCTCTGAAACTGTTCCTTCTATTATATGAACAAATTGAGTCTATGTGGTTAGGATGCCCTAATCAAAGCTTTCTTGACTGAAGGATTTATTCCCCTAGTTTCTAGACAAGTTACTAGGCTCATAGCTTCCAATGGTTAACTAACTGAAAATTGCCTTTTCCTGGAAAGAAGTACCCCACTCATAATCACCACTTTTCCATAAAAAACTTCCATTCAACAAGTAAATATGAGTGTAAAAATGCCCATCTTCCTGGCTACCACGAAGCATACCTCACAAGGGCTGCCTGTCTTCCCTTGAACTCAAATGAATCTATTGTTGAAGAATGATCAGAGCTTAACTTTCCCCTTTGCCCATTTACTTTCCTCCTCTTTTCTACCATCTCACACTTACCAATTCTGAGATCAAGCCCTAGTGAATTTCTTATATGCTCAACCTATTTCATGAAGCACATAAATCTCTTGTTCTCTCTTTCCTTCTTACACTTGCTCTCACTCGTGGTGATCTTCTGTTATATAACCCTATATTAGTAAATTACTAGTAAAGTAATTCCTTTACTAGCCTTATAGCTACCTGACACCATCTCTTACATTTTAGTAGAATATTATTTATCTCTCTTCCTAAACTATAGTGCCACAGAGTAGGGGTAGTTCACCAATGGCTGTGTCCTTAATGCTCCTTTATACGTAGAAGGGTGCCAATAGATACATGACTCAATATTACTAGAATGCCTCTTGTTTTATGGCTCTCTCAAAGTGGACATGATTAATAGACTTAATAAAAGATTGATAGTCTCCTTCAATTTTGTAAGGATCACAAGCAGCATTTATGAATCAAGGTTGATTTTGCAAGTGGGGAAAACCATCCAAGCTCTATGAGGACTAGAAATCCTGGAGCACCATGTGCTGGGTATTATCAATTACCCACCCCCATTTAGTCACTTCATAAGAAGACTGGGACTCATGAACTTCTGACCAAGGTCCTTTAATTATGGCTGTGGGATGGGTAGCCAGTTAGAAAAAAAAAAACCATAAAATTAGTATTGAGTGACCTATCTGGATACCTACTAACACCCTCTGAAATATGACCTATATTTAACTAGAATTCTAGCAAATATACCTTGAAATGAAGAGTTTTATAATGGAGGATTATTGTGGCTTGCATATGCTCATCCCAGGGAGTGGCATTATTAGAAGGTGTGGCCTTGTTGGAGGAAGTGTGTCACTGCTGGGTGGTCTTGGAGATCTTCCTCTTAGCTGCCTGAGGATGTCCAGTTTGTTCTTGGCTTTCTTCAGATGAAGATGTAGAACTCTCAGCTCCTCTTGGACCATGCTTGCCTGGATGCTGCCTTGATGATAACGAACTGAATCTCTGAACCTGTAAACCAGCCCCAATTAAATGTTGTCATTTTTAAGACTTCCCTTGATCATGGTGTCTGTTCACAGCAGTAAAACCCTAACTAAGACAAGGATATAACAGGGAATGATGATTATAGAATTTTCTATGTTCAGAGAAGTAAAATAGAATAGTAAATATGTAGTGAATGAGGATTCAAATCTCCCCACAATATTTTGTCTTTAAACTTCAAAAAATATCTATCATTGCCTATTTGATGTCAATTCATAGGCGAGAGTCATGGTAAAAATATAAAATGTCCCTTGCAGACTTAGGTGTTTTAAAACTTGGTCCATAAATGTTGGCATTGCTTTAGAAAACTGTGGAACTATTGGGGCATGGGTCCTAGATAGCTGATTATAGTTTACCCTAAGGAAGCCTTGAAGACACCATCCTCTTCTGGTTATGGTTTCTACGATCTCTACTTACTCTTTTGCTAACATAGGAACAAGAATGTTTCATGAGATCTGATTGCCAGATATGGAACTGTGCCATCCACCGTGCCTTTCCATGCATGGATTAACTGCATTCTCTGAACTATGAGTTCAAATAAACCTCCCCCTTCTTAAAAATTTTCACAAAGGTATTTTTTTTATAGTGATAATGAAATTAACTAGCATAATTATTTTAAAATAGTCATTGGAGGGCCCAAGAATTATATAGACTTCCAAGTCCTACCCTTATCAATGAATGGAAAATTTGAATTTATCAAGCTCATCTTAGGGAGAATACAACAATCATTTAAAGGTTAATTACAGCCTCAAATCTCCAGGGCCTAATTTTGGCTTCTCTTTTGGTTTATTATCTGCTGACAATCAATCCAATTTTGGGGGGTTGGAGGACAGGGTTTCTTTGTATAGCCCTGGGTGTCCTAGAACTCATTCTGTAGACCAGGCTGGTCTTGAACTCAGAAATCCACCTGCCTCTGCCTCCCAAGTGCTGGGATTAAAAACGTGCGCTACCACTGCCCAGCTCCAATTTTTTTTATTATGATGTCAATATTCTAGTAGTTACTTAAGACGAGACTACAGAATTTGAGTAAATCTCTAATGTTCAATTCAAAGTACTCTTTATATTATGTACTATAAATCACTCACTGTGCATGATTTTCAGTGTTTTGTGCATAAAAGAAACAGTGCACCTGAGTTAGATCCCTGAAATTCACATATTATCAAGAGAGAACTGGTTTTCACATGTTGTCCTGAGACTTCAACATGTGATGCATGGCATCTAAGTACACAAGCATAACTTAATATAAAATATTTTTTGGAAAATATAAAAAATAGCATGAAAATGTAAATAAAGAAAAAAGCACAGAAATGGAGGAAACTAGTATAAAAATAATGTATAACCTTTCTGTCTGAGCTGGTGCCCTTAGCAGACCTTGGGCACTAGCTTTGCACACAGTTCCAAAATAACCAGAGAACAATCAACCCTCAGGTGCTCTAACATGCCCAGGATCATAGGTGAGGAGGTCACAACATCTGCCCCAACACTGGGAGTAACTGGGACCAGCAGGATCCAGGAACAAAGGAATCCTTGTCTAGCCAATGGCCCGGGTTCTTTCCAATCTGAGCTAGTGCCCTGAGCAGACCTTGGGTGCTAGCTCAGCACCCAGTCCAACAACACACCAAAGAAACTTGACTCCCAGGTGCACTAACATGCCCAGGATCACAAGATCTCAGGAGCTTAGTCACACAAGGATTTCAGGACCCCAGAGGCAGCTTGACTCCCAGGAGCTCTGACACACCCAGGATCTCAAGACCACAGGAACCCCGAATCACAGAATCCAGAGACAGTGGACTCTGAAGAGTTCTGACACCACCAGGGTCACAGGTGGGACAGGCTCTAGTCAGAAACAGTGAGAGTAGGGAGCATAGAGATAATCAGATGGCGAGAGGCAAGCATAAGAACATAAGCAACAGAAACAAAGATTACTTGACATCATCAGAACCCAATTCTCCCACCATAGCAAGTCCTGGATACACCATCACACTGGAGAAGCAAGAATCAGATCTAAAATAACTTCTCATGATGATGATACAGGACTTTAAGAAGGAGATAGATAACTTCCTTAAAGAAATACAGGAGAACACTGGTAAACAGCCAGAAGTCCTTAAAGAAGAAGCAGAAAAATCCTTTAAAGAATTACAGGAAAACACAATCAAACAGGTGAAGGAAATGAACAAAACCATCTAAGATCCAAAATTAGAAATAGAAACAATAAAAAAATCACAAAGGGAGACAACCCTGGAATAAGAAAACCTAGGAAAGAGATCAGGAGTCATAGATGCAAGCATCACCAAGAGAATACACTAGACAGAAGAGAGAATCTCAGGGGCAGAAGATAACATAGAAAACAATGACACAGCAGTCAAAGAAAATGCAAAATGTAAAAAGCTCCTAATTCAAAACATCCAGGAAATCCAGGACACAATGAGAAGACCAAACCTAAGGATAATAGGTATAGAAGAGAGCTAAGATTCCTCATTTAAAGGGCCAGGAAATATCTTTAACAAATTATAGAAGTTCCCTAACCTAAAGAAAGAAATGCCCATAAAAATCCAAGAAACCTACAGAACTCCAAATAGATTGGACCAGAAAAGAAATTCCTCCCATCACATTATAATCAAAACATCAAATGCACTAAATAAAAAAACATTAAATGCAGTAAGGGGAAAAGATCAAGTAACAAAAAAAGACAGACCTATCAGAATTACACCAGACTTCTCACTTGAGACTATGAAAGCTAGAAGATCCTAGGCAGATGTCATGCAGAGAACAAAAAATGCCAGCCCAAGTTCCTATACCCAGAAAAACTCTCAATTACCATAGATGGAGAAACCAAGATATTCCATGACAAAACGAAATGTACACAATATCTCTCCACAAATCCAGCCCTACAAAGGACAATATATAGAAAACTCCAACACAAAGAGAGAAACTTCATTTTCCCTTGATATCTCTTAACATCAATGGACTCAATTCCCCAATTAAACTAACAGACTAGATACATAAACAGGACCCAGAATTTTGCTGCATACAGGAAACACACCTCAGTGAAAAAGACAGACACTACTGTTGGGTGGAGGGTGTGGGGAAATAAAGGGGTGGGAGAGACCTGCATCTTGCCAGAGCTCAGACACACTGGATAGGCTGCGTTGTGACCCCACGGAAGCACCCTGGATGGGCATCAGGCCATGTGAGACTGCTGGACTAGGCTCTGGGGGTCAGGAGGGTGCACTCTCAGCTCTGACTCTTGGGCACCATAGACCACTGGGTACCATGGAAGAGTCAGCTCTGGGGTTCTTGGACTGTACAGAGGCCAGGGACAACAGGTTCTCTCAGTCTTGGACATCCTATATGCTGCTAGATGTCACAGAAGAGCAGAAAATGAAGTGGGGGCCCTAGGGGGCAGCTCAGTCAGCCCCTGGGGCTGAAGGAAGAAGGGACAGGGGGGAAAGGCAGGTGGTTCCCTCAGGAGAGAGTCCTTGGTCCAGTCTGGTGACTGGAAAGGCTAGGAAGCCTTCCTGAAGGAGATTAGATGCAGTTCTTCAGGGGAAAGCCTATTCCATTGTTCCAGCATGCCAAGTCTAGATGAAAGAAGGTAGTTGATGGTTTTAGAGCTTTATTGTAGAAAAGAGAGAGAGAGAGAGAGAGAGAGAGAGAGAGAGAGAAGAAGAAGAAGAAGAAGAAGAAGAAGAAGAAGAAGAAGAAGAAG
>JADRCC010177139.1:881-11817 GCA_019843855.1 Hylomyscus alleni | reverse complement strand
CTCTTATAGAGTGATCTTTCTTACAAAGCACATCCAAATGACAAAAATCACTGATATGCAAAGAAAGATATTTTCATTTGTGAGCCAATGGGCCCTGTTATTTAAGAGCCATCGGTAGTGTATTAGTGATAAAAAGGCCATAAGAGCTTGGATTTTGACCTTAATTCTGTCAAAACCAAGCTGTGTCATATTCAATTAGCCAGACCTCTTTGAGTCTGTGTTTTTCTATGAGGCATGTGGAGAGCACAACCTATGTATTCACTAAAAATAGAGCTTGGTGACAAAAAGTAGAGTTTACTGTAATTTCTTTTTAGAGAAGATATTTAACTCCTTTATTACTTTCATATTTCATATCTAGGTGATTTTAAGTCTGTGGACTCTGGAACTAGTATTATAAAGTAATCAAAGCCTTTCAGAATGCTAACCAACAGCCCCAAATACAGTGGTTTCCTGCTGGCTTTATCACCTCCCCAACAGTCCCACAATACCACCTGCTCCTAGTAAAAGGAGGTACAGTGTCTGGAAATGTTTGAGGGCCCAAGAGGTGCTGCCATCCTGGAGTTAAGTCCAAAAGCATCTTCCTATCATTCTGAGGATAGAAACAGGGTGTTATTCAGCCCAATTTAATGTAGTGCCAGAATGGTAGAAGTTGAATGACATAAATAACATTATTTTACTATCATATACATTTACAACGAAGGGAACAATTCTATTATTTTTCATATAATATACTGCCATGGTACCCAGAGACTATATAGAAGACATAGTAATGGGCTCTGGCTAAGGGTTTATTGGACCCTTCCCTGATTACTTTCAAAGAACAAGACAAAATAACTCAAAGGCATCCAGATGTAGAACATCAACAAATTGAAACCAATATCAGCTATTCCAGTTGCCTGAACTGAAACACCTGACATGTTGAGAGAGTCATTTAAATGCAGTGGAACCAACAAGCTGCCCCCAATAACCCCCTCCTTTGTCTTAAACAGCACTGGAAATGTATAGACCTTGTCCTCCTCACAATGAACAAAAGTTTCCATTTTTCCCTTTCAGCAGACCTTGGAGGGGCCAAGGAATTTCTACCCTATGGGTCATTCAACTACTATTGTTTGAGGCCTGTATTAGATCTCCAAAGCTGAAAGAAAAAACTAAAAGTACCCCCTTTTTTGCTTCAAAGAGGCCTACAGTCTAGTGGATGAAATGTAAACACTGGGAAGCTAAACTCTTGGGCTGTAAAGAATGAGGGCTAAGTGAGGAGAGTATCTCAGAACTTCATGGGAACAAAGAGGTTTCAAGCTCCTTGAGCATTCAGCAAGCATGATAGCCCCAGGGACGTAGAAGCATGCTACATAGTGAGAAGAGCAGATGGAGCATGTGAAAAAGCATGGGCTTAGGAAATGCTGAGGCAGGATGGCAAGCAATGTGTTTGGGAATTAGTGACATTTCCAGCATGACTGAAACCAAGAACTTGCTCCAGGGAACAAGCAAATCTTGGAGGGAATAAGTCAGATCCACTTGGTAGGCTTTGGAATCCTAGAATACTTTACCCTTAAATTCTCATTCTCTGCTTTATAAATGTGTAAAAGAAAGATCATGGATACATACTAGATTGATGGTCAAGTCAGTGAAATGACCTTTAGGGTTCAGATAATAGCAATGATGAACTTTGTGATTTATGATGTGTTTTTAACAAACATCATGATATCTATTCATGACTATCTATTCAAAAGCCCTGCTGGAGAGAATCTAGTCTTTACCCTCCTGTTTCCTTGAAATGAACATCTATAATTATCAAGTAGAGCTCACTATTCTAAGCTGCTAAGTTGGCTAAGTCTTAGTTGCTGGAGGTGGAAAGGAAAGCAATGGTACTTATCAAGTATCTGGAATATCCTATGCCTTGTCCCTATTTACTTAGATGATTTGAATACTGTGTTTGAAATCAGTCTGAAAAAAAGGACAGCTCCTGCTACTTGAAACCTTTCCTTTACAGCAGTTGTTCTCAACCTTCCTAATGCTGCAACTATTTAATACAGTTTGTCATGTTATGGTGATCCCCAACCATAAAGGTATTTTTATTGCTTAACCCTAACTGTCATTTTGCTACTGCTATGTATTATAACGTAAATATCGGTGTTTTCCGATGGTCATTCAACCCTCAAAGGGGTATTGACTCACAGGTTGAGAGCTGCCTTAGAGGATGAGACCTTGAAACATACTGGAACAGGCTGAGTGACTTAAAGTTAGAAAACTGAGATCTGGAGAAAACTATTTCCATCTTCAGTAGCAACTGGCCATTGGGAGAATCCCCAGATGAAGCTAGCACAAGCAGTTCAGTATGCCCCGTTTCACAGTTGCAGACACTGTCCAAAGATGTTTGGGGACTGGCAGCATTGGAAAATTTAGGAGTAGGGGTCGGGTAAGGGACTCGCAAGACCCAGGGCAGGACCATGGACAGAGATCAGCAGGCCTCATTTGCAAGAGCTCATGGTGAAGTGCAACTCTCCTTCCATCATGAATCTCTGTGCCTCAGTGCCACTGCAGTTCTGAGCATAGTGTGTAGAATCTGTGGGGTCAGTTTGAGACTACCCTGGGTTGTGCACCTCCATAACACCATGCACAATGTGAGCTCTTTATTCCTCTCTCAGGCATGATATGGACTTTATTTGGTATAGGAGATATTCATTCATTGTGCTGGATGTGCCCTCATGGGAATTACAATGTTGTATCATGTTTTGAAGAATAGTTCTAAAATGAAGAAACAAATAGACTAAGCTCAGCTCTATTTCTGGCCTAGGGCTTCTATTCCATTAATGAAAGTACTTCCAAATACTTTTATTCATGTAAAAACTAACATCTTAGAATACCCTACTTTTACAACAACAACCCCACATGAAAGAAAGGAAAATGAGTTGTGTCTTCGTGGTTTGGAATCAAATAACCTGGTGTCTGCCCCTTATTAATATAATCTTGGGCATTTACTGAGTTTTCTCAAAGCTATGTAGTCCCTCCATTAGTAAAAAACATACTGATAGAAATAATCTCTATATAACAGAGAACTTGTAAAAGAAGCTTATGAGTTAAAGCATCTAAAACATCTCACAAGGAGCTAGGGTGGTGCTCAGTCAATAGCTTAGCACATGAGGATGAGGACCTAAGTTTGGATTTTAAACACCCACGCAAAAATCAGGGTAGGAGAGTACACACCTGTAAGCCCACTGTTGTGAAGACAGAAATAGGAGGATTCCTGGTACTTTCCAACAAGCCATTTTAGACAAACTGATGGTTTAGTGAGATGCCCTGTCTCAAAAAATAAAGTGGTAATGGGGCTGAAGAAATGACTCAATGATTGAGAGTTCATACTTTAGCAGAAGGCCCAAATTTGGTTCCCAGCACCTATGTCAGATGGTTCACAACTACCAGTAACTCCAGCTCCAGGAGTTATCCCCTTTTCTGGATTTTCTGTGTGCACCCCCCAACAAGTACACATAACTAAAACTAAAATTAAATCTTAATGAAATAAAGAGTGATTGAGGAAGATACCTAATGCTGACTTCTGAACTTCACACACACACACACACACACACACACACACACACACACACACACACCCATACACCTATGTGCAAACACATACATAGTGAAAGACTTGCCTAGAATAAATGTCTATTTATAGAAAAATTTCCAAAGCTCTTGAAATCTCCCTTCTTGCAAGGGGGCCTTCCCCATATTTTTTGTGCAGAAGGTGTGAATTTGTTCTGTCTGTACTTGAAATTCTTAATCTGTTTTTTTTCTAACTCTGTTAGTAGCTGTTTATGTTGATAATAGGGATAATAATGATGGTACACTCTGGAGAATAATGACTGTTTGATATCATGGACTAAATGACACCAAATAAAAGACAGTAAAAGATTAATTTAGAAAGGAAACAGAATCTCTGTCCAGTTTTAAGATCTGACTTTTCCTGAGCTAGCCTCTCAGATTCATTCACATAAGCATTCAAGCCAAAGTCCCAAGAATATTACTCTAGTGATTGCAAAGCAAAATGTGTCTTAAGAAACCCCTACCAGGGATGTGATTCAAAAGAGTAAGTGCAGAACAAGGTAAGGAAAAGGATGTTTTTATTCATCTCTAAAAAAAAAAAAAAAATGCAACTTTTTTGGCCATACACAAGTGAACCTACTGGCACCTATGGTATGTGGAGTCAACATATACTCTCTGTGACTATATACTCAGAAAAGATAGTACTTAGCTATAACTTGATTAAGTTACAGAAAATTCTCTTTTCTTATTTCATGCCTCCCAAATCTTCAATGTCTCTTTAAAGACTCAAAAACAAATGTCAAAATCCCTAAGCTAATAACCATGAAACAACCCCAACCTGTTTTTCCAGCTCCAAACAGCTGGTGTTCCAAATACAGGGACATTCTCCATTTTCTATCTCCATGTCTTTGTTCTGGTTATTCCCTCAGTCTAAAATGCCCTTTCTGTCCCTTCCCACATCAAAATGCTTTCCTTCCTTTAAGATTTAGCTGAAATACCATATCCTTTTCTATGGCCTTTCCTTGATTTTTCCAGGGATGCTACCACAAATTACTGCCCTCTTGGTGACTTTAAACAATAAAAATTTGTTATTTCATAGTTCTAAAGGTCAGAAGTTGCCAGAAGAGGCACACTTCCTCCCGTGTGTCTAGGGAAGTTTCTTTACACACACCATTCAGATTCTGGTTGTTCCTGCTATTCTGTGACTTAAGGCAACATAACGACAATCTCACCCTCCATCTTTCTGACCTTCTTCCTTGTGTTTTGTATTTCTTATCTTATATTGGCATTTTTATTGGGTTTAGGAACCACTGTGTTAAGCTAGGATGCTCTTATCTCAAAAGATGCCACTTAATTATATCTGTAAAATCTCTTTTTCCTAAATAAGTTTATACCCAAAGTGCCAAGGACTAGAACTTGGACACACTTTTAGATATCCACATTCAACTTACTACCCTTTCTAGAACAAATTCATATTCACTTTTGACCTAATGCAGCACATATTTTTGCTCATAAGATTTTGACTTGTCTATACTTTTTTATAACAAGTGCGTGAATATAATCCCTGCCACCATCTCTCTTATACACACAAGGTCCTTCAGGCAGAATCTATCTTATTCCTTTCTGTGAAACACATTGCTAATCCCAGTGCTTGACACAGATGGGTGTTAATTATTGTTTACATTTTAAGGTGGCTGGCTTTTCTTCTAATTTCAGGAGAGTGGGAAATGGCTATAAAAGGCAAGCAGGAAGTAACAATAATGGGCCAAGTTATCTTACAGAGTAAGTGCCTGTCTGTGGAGAATGAGCAGATTTTCTATAGAAGGCAACTCTAACTTTCTATGATATTATAACCCAAATAGGAAGGGTTTCTAGAGAATCCCCAACTCAAACTATTCTGTCTCTGAATGTTAATATATCTTTCAATGACTATTTCCAGGTATAGCTATGAAAAGGAGATGCATATATGGTATAGAAATGATCACCATGAAAAGATAAATACATATGATTTTGTTGAGAAAAACATGATCATCTATCAAGAGGTACAACTAATGAAATACTGTCAATGATAAGTGGGAAAGCCCAGTGCTCCAATAGCACTTAGAACCACAGACGTTGTCAGGAATACCTATCATTTTTTTTTCTCAACACAGCATCCATATTTGGGGAGAGGGCTCCTCATGAAACAATATTAATTACTTACGGTATGTATTCTACATCTATTTCTTGGATCAGAAAACATATTTGCTTACAAGATTCTATCTAATCACCAACCCTTTAAACACCAGAATGATCAAGTCATTCATTTTATACTGAAAGCATGTGAGCTTACAGAAGGCCACAAAAAGTTATATTTGTTATGTCTACAAGGACCATAAAACTCTAGGGGAACATTGTGATTAAATCTTTGGAACTGACCATAGGGATTTCGGATGCTAGAATTAATAATAAAAGTGGTAGGCTAAAGGCTTCCTAGAATTCCCAGAGTGGAGGATGGTGGAATGAAGAGAAGTTAAAGTATTTATTCAAAAACATAAGAAAGAAATAAGAACAGAATATTTGGACAGGAAAAGGGAAATATTCTTGTCACACATTCTCCAAGATATACTGGAGAAAAGTACCCATGGGGGTGAGAGTATGGAGTGATGAGCCCCAACACTAAGCTAGGAAAGAAGGAACTGGAGCCAAAAAGCTGAAAACAGAACTCGCATACTTTTCTTTGGGGCTTTGGTTGTGGCCCAGAAGATCTGTAGGATTACCGATGCACATGCGTATAGTACTTTCCAATTATAGCTATTTCACACCTACTTTCATATAGCGTTTAAAAGGTGGAAAGAATAGAGAAATCCACACCCTCACACAGTACTAAAATTCCATGTTAACATATTCCATGTTACTCATATAATCTTTATGAGATATATAATGTAGACAAAATTATTATTATCAGCATTATTACACTTACCAGTTAACAGAAAGGAAAGCAAGAGGGGTGAGTGATTTGTTCCCAGTCACACAGTTGATAAATGACAGAGTTGAACCTTTTACCAGAAGAACATAACCACTGCTGCTAGAAGCCATTTTTGTATAAGCAATTTTGTATAAGCATTTTTGTATAAGCAATTTGCTCTGCCTGGAAAGTCTTTCTCTCCTTCTCTGGTGATCTGCTGCGCACTGTCCAGGTTTAGTTTGAATGCCACAGTGTCAGTGATGCTTTCTTTGGCCTCTTATGCCATAAAGAAGAATAAATGGAAAAACTAATATGTTCAGTTTTTAAAAATAGGACAATGAATGGCTATTTCTTCAGGGCTTTTATGTCATCTCACATAGTATAAATATTTATTAGAATATTTACCATATGCATTTGATCATATTTTCTAGACTAAGAATTCCTAGCTCCAGGAGGGTAGGGACCATGCTTTCTTCTTATTACTTCTCCACTATTTAGATGTTTCCAGAAACATTCCAAGAATTAGGTGTCTAAGTAAGTGAAGTGAAGATTTCCTGCACAGTCTACTCTAGCAATAGCCCCACAGATGACTGCTCTTAAGAAATGTCACTAAAGAACACCAAGTTCTTTCTTGTACATGACTCAGTCAACAAATTAATAAAAAGAATTGACGAATCCGGGCCAATTGCCAGGTTCCTCATTCAATATGAGGTCACTTTGACCAGGACCACTATCTCTGTAAAAGGTTCATTTAGTTTCAGGGTTGATATGACCCTGAAGACAACTCGTCCCACAGAAGATGTCCTCATGTCTCTCTGCCTGAATTCAGATGGTCCTAGAAATGGAGAGAGTTTAGGGGTGGAAACAAGAAGGGGAGATAGGAGAGGAGGAAAGGAAAGAGAAAGGAGACAACAATGGATATGAAGAAGAGAGACAAGAACTAGAAGGAAAGGGATACCAGAAAGCAGCAGATGTGGCTCCTTAATTCATAAGATGGACATCATGGGAGTTTGTAGGTGTCAGCTAGTTGACATCACCTTCACATAAAATAGTATTAACTGAACTTCCCAAAGCATACAATTGATGCATTTAGTCACACAGTCCCACTCACACAGTGCTGGTGATGGCCTTCTGTGCTCCTTACACTTCATATGATCGGTAGCAAGGTGCAATAAACACAGGCTATGGTGTGAAGCAGATGTGAATTTACATCCTGAGCTGGGTGATGTTGTCAGGTCACTGACTGAGGCATATTTGCCTCATCTATCACATGAGGATAATATTTACCGTATAAGGTTATCTACGTTATGAAGATTAGTGGTGCTGTACAAGAAATACTTAGTAAATATTCAGTCAATTGATAATAGCTACTATTATGATGCTGTCAGAAGGCTGCATATCCTGAGTGCTGGGATTACAGGCAAACATCACCATATCTGGTGCCCTGTCCTCTACTCTAAGCCCTAGTGCCTACTCTACTTCTCAGAGCTTATCTTGGAATACCATATAACGTTTCAGGAACTCATTCTAGATATGCAATATAGGTTCATTCTCAATAAACATGCTAATGGCATCTGACTTGCCTGTTGTAAAAGAGATGTGGTTTCTGAACACTGAGCTACATATCACTTCCTATAAAAGTCATGTATACTTTTCCTCGTCTAGCAGAAGTCATATAATAGTGCCTATCCACAAATATGAAAATTCTCTTCTTCTGCACATTTGGTCATTGCATCAACATGCTTGAAGCTTTGACTCACCTAATAAATGATAATTTAAAATTCTAAAATATTAATGTCTACAAACACATTTGCAACACAGCAAAGTTTGCTAAAAGCACATTTCTGTACAGAGAATCCTAATTTTCTGATTCTCTATTGACTCCTGCTATAAAGTTGAAGGCGTGTTCCCATGGAAACTGTCCCCAAAACACACTGAATCTAAATCATTTGGTGAAGAAGGGTCAACTCTGCTGTGTTGGCAAGGACTGGGCAAGATTGGGCAGTGTGAGAAATGATGTACATAAAAACAAAGTGATACATAAATAGAAAATGGTCTGAGGAGTTAGCAACAGGACAAGAATCCACTCTTCATTGCATAGCTATGCTTGCCTCCTACCAGCCTATAGGAAGGATTAGGATCTTCTACCTTAGGCTTTCATAGACTGCATTCTAACCCCCTTTTTCTAATAGTACTCTCTCCTATCCTTTATTCCTTTTATTAAATCTCCATAGCACTTACAACTTAACATACCAGTTATTTTACATATTTATTTATTTTCTCTTCCTCTTCCATAAAAATGTAAGCAAGGGAGGGAAATTGGAAAAGGGGATAACATTTGAAATATGAATAAAGAAACTATCCAATAAAAAATTTAAAAAAATGTAAGCAACGTGAGAATATGATTTAGGGTTGTGTTTTTTTCCACTGTTGTATCCTTATCATTTGGAACAATGCATAGTAGATGATCAACAAACAGCCATTAAAGGAGTGAACAAATCAAAGAATATTGTTCACTTTGCTCAAGAAGTGCCTTTCTTTCTCTCAACCTCCTTTACCTGGCTAACTTCTTCATAGCTGACTCATTACATCTTCAGGGATTTTTCTGAATCTTACACCTTAGCCTGGGATGATTCTCTGCCACAGAAGTCTATACCTTCCTATGAAACATAAAGAATAAATATGTTTTCTTGTTTGTTTTCTATGCCACTCAAGACAGAAGTTCCATAAAGACAGGGACTGTGCTCATTTGCTAATGCCTACAACAGAGCCTGTCTTGTGTAATCTAGTCAGTTACTCACTGGACATTTAAGCTCAAACACTTATGGCTCATTATTGAATTTGGACATTAAATATAGGAGTGACTGATCTTTTAATGGATGGTTTTAGAAGAGGGACTGAGAAGCCTTCTAATGAAGAATGCCATAAAACAAAAATAGGGAAAACAAGTAAACAGTGAGGGTAAAACTAGAGCACTAGTTGTAGGATCTTACAATTCTGTTTGTTCTTTGATACAGATCTTGGGACACTCAAGCCTGAATCAGAAAAAGAATGTGACATGAAGAATAACAATACAAACAGGCCAAATACAAAAACACCAGGTAGCCTTGTTTGGAGATATTTCTTTTTAAATGCAGCCTGAAAATGGGGGCATGGCCTGGCTAAAAAGGCAAACCATTGCACAGACAACATGGCCACCTCCATCTCCTCTTCATGGCAGTACCATCTTTTATATATTTTAACAGTGGTGGTTGTAATGACAGCTGTGCTGGAATACCAGAGACCTGCAGATAAGTTCCATAGGAAAGAAAACTGTGGTAGACAACAAACTGTGCTTAAGATTTCATTTCCTAACAGTGCTCTGAAAGAATTCAGGAAAGTAAGATGACTCAGAGGGTAAGATCACTTGGCACACAAACCTAATAACCTGGATTCAAAACTCTGGATTTACAGTGAAAAGAGAGAACTTCCAAAAATAGTCCTCTGGCCACACATTATCTAGGCAACCATGAATGTGTAGTTTGAATCTGCATATTTGTCTATTCTGGAATTTTTTATATGAATACACAATACTATATTTTGACTTCTGTCTTTTATTTAACATGCATTCCAGATTCATGCATGTTATGCCATGTATCCCAAAACAAAGCAAAATGAAGCATAAGGTCTACAAATATACCATGGAGTACATTTTGTGTTGGCCAGATACTCCTAGGCATAATGGAGTATGGTTGTTGGAGTATCTGTATCTCTGGAGTATTTTTGATATATATCCAGTGACATTTCATTGGAGAAAACTGATTTTCCCTTTCTTAGCAGGCTGAGTGATCCAAAGTCTCTCACTCTCTGCACATCGTCCAGTTGTGAAGCTTCTATGTTAGTAGGTTTCTATATGGCTTTTCAAAGGGCTGTTAGTGTTTATTTGTCCCTCCATTATTCCTTTCCTTACCCTAGAATCCCATCTCTCTCCCTATTTAATACCTCTCTATTTTAGTTTCTCCTTTATCTTTTTATAAAACTATACTCTATTTCCCTTCCTTTGGAAGATCCCCATCTTCCCCTTCCCCATCCCTTGCTAGCTATCTAACTTCAGTGGTATTTAAATCAAAACACACATATATAAAGCTTAAAAGTGAACATTCACAAACACGTCCAAGATCAGAGGTGAGGAGGACAGAACATCTGACACAACACTGGGAGTAACTGGGACTAGTGGTACCAAGCACACAGGAACTCCACCAGCCTAGTGGCTCAGGTTTCTTCTGGTCTGGCTGACCTGGTACCCTGAGCAGACCTTAGGCGCAAGCTCTGCAGCCAGTCCCACAACACCCAGAGGAAGCTTCACTCCCAGGCGCTCTAACACACCCAGCATCAGAGGTGAGGAGGACACAACATCTGTCCTAACACCAGGAGTAACTGGGACCAGCAGGACCCAGGCACGCAGGAACT